>BQNB010048692.1:3317-5817 GCA_026074375.1 Tanacetum coccineum
ACTTCCTTCTCTATGTTCTCTGGCTTTTGCAGACTCCTTTGAAGCATTAAAGGCTTGAACTTCTTTTATCCTCTTCAACAACATCTCCTTGCAACCAGGGGACAAACTCTTCTTTTTGCTATTCTATAGAAACCTTTTTTGTGGTGTCTCTCTCTGCAAGTATCTTCTTGTGACTCCTTCTTGATCACTTTTGTAAATTGGCTTCACCCCATTCTCTGAGCCTTGCCTCTGATACCAATGTTGCACAGGTTGATAACGAAGCCAATTGTGTTTCATTACACGATTGTAGTGAACCATTGTCTCATACTCAAATTCATAATGGTTCACTACAATCGTGTAATGAAACACAATTGGCTTCGTTATCAACCTGTGCAACATTGGTATCAGAGCCTACGTTTAATCGTACGCTCGTCTGGATACCAAAACAATTGTACGACAAGGAGAAAGAACACGCTGGGAACGGAAGAGTCTCAGTGGGAAAGTGTTGTTTTCAAAACAAAAAACGACACCTGAATAATTTGGAAGCGCAAGGGAAGATAGTGCACGATCAAAACTTGTGTGAAGTTGCAAACGTGAAACACCAAACGTACTGGTGGAAGGTACTTTGTTGAGGACAACGTGATTAACGCGACACAAAGGAAAGAAAATTAACAACGTTTCGTTGATAAAAAGTGTGATACCAAAAGGGAAAAGGCTAGCAAACTTCTGTGGGAACTGCCTTTGGATTGCGACAAGGAAGGAAATAGACTTGTTCCTTTGGATTGCTCTGATACCAATTGTTGTCCCAATATGTCGAGTCGATAACAAGTTGCAAATATACTGAATAATTGTATTATTGTCTTTCATCTGGGATTTGAACAAGTCTATTTCCTTCCTTGTCTCAATCCAAAGTCAGTTCCCACAGAAGTTTGCTAGCCTTTTCCCTTTTGGTATCACGCTTTTTATCAACGAAGCGTTGTTAATTTTCTTTCCTTTGTGTGCGTTAATCACAATGTCCAAACTTACAAAGAGGGTTTTGAAAAAACGTAGTTTAAACAATAACCCGAATACTGGAATCAATCCAAAACTTTTATGTCTTTATGTTTTTTATCAAGTAACAAATTTTTTTAGTGCGTGTGTGTGGGTTTCGGACGCAACAAGGAGAGAAAAAAAGAGAAACAAAAAATATTTTGATATCAAAACATGAACTATGTGTGTTTGAATAGAAACAAAATAATATGTACATGTCCCTTGGTATCAAGATCCTAACATGTTGCCTCCTTGTCCCCTCTTTGGTTCGACCGGTTATAGGATCCAAGGGGCTCTCGGGTTGGTTCGTTTTGTGTCGGTTTCACTTAAGACTCCACAATCTCAACTCAAAAATATTTTTCGAAGGTTCCTAGTAATTTTATTCACTTTAAAAATACTTATCCCATAACTTAGAGTATTTACACGACATATTTCCAAGTTAAACTTCCCAAAACTCATTTTGAACATTAACGGACGTGTCAGGATTCGTTTTTGACATTTCAAGCTATACACGGGACAAAACCTCCCGGAACACTATCAACACATATAAAATCCTCTAAAAAGGATTAACACAAGCATCATAAGACGAGTATTCTGATCTTTCCAACTGGTGAGTTTATAGGAGTCTACTATAGCGAGGAATTAAAGTATGCAGTAGGCCTTGGGTACAAGGTGGTCCCTATCTCAGGCTACCTCTTTGAGAGGAAGGAAAGTCCTTTCAAAGACTTTGTTAGCTCGCTCTTTTCAAGCAGGTTAGAAGCAAGGAAAGAAGGAAATGATGCTTTGTCCTATGTGTACAAGATCCTTATGAATTCACTCTACGGTAGATTCGGGATTAACCCTAAAAGCACAATCACAGAGGTGTGCAATTTCAAAAGGTACACCGATGTTGTTTCATTCGAAGGATTTATACATGGGGATATGCTTAGCGAGAACAACTTCATCGTATCCTACCATACTAATACAGGAAATGACGGAACTCATTGGAACCCACCGAAGAACTCTGCTGTCCAACTAGCAGCTGCTATCACAGCCTCAGCTAGGATCTATATGTACCCTTATATCTCAAGGGATGACTGCTACTACACTGACACAGACTCAGTAGTGCTAAGTCAGCCACTCCCTGAGGAATTGATTTCATCTTCAATCTTGGGTATGTTAAAGCTGGAAGATCAAATTGTGAAAGGTTTCTTTCTTGCACCAAAAGCTTATAGTTACTACACCTTGGAAGGAAGCACAGTCAAAAAATACAAGGGACCTGCTAAAGATAAGGTCACTCCCGAATGGTTTGAGAAACAGTACGCAGAACCATCGAGAAGGGTGCAGGTCAAGGTGGATGCAAAATTCAGGATTGATTGGGAAAGTTTGGAGATCAAAAATCAAGAAATCATCTTCAGTTTAGGTCTGAAAGAGGGGTCTAAGAGGTTACCCGTATATGACAGTAATAAGAACTGGGTGGATACTGAGCCTATTGCTATACATGACTTGTCTA
>BQNB010048692.1:13317-42435 GCA_026074375.1 Tanacetum coccineum
TCTTGATAGAGGGCTAAATCACCTACTTAACACTAACCCAATAGAACCAAGAAAGCATAACACCTTTCGCAATTCCCCTCGCCGGTAAGCACCTAGCCGAGTTTCAGAAAGCACCTAGCTGTTGAGCTAGTTTTGACTCCTTCTAATAAGCTCTTAGGCAAGCTAAGCTCCTTAAGCATAACACTCAAGTTGGAAAACTTCAAAAGTTATCTTTTAAGGCTAGATAGTGGCCTTATGAAGCAACTTAGATTGTGGTACCAAGGAATGAAACAACTACTTTAGCCAAAATGTACCGTTTACTATAGTAGCTTAGACCATAGTTGAGCCTCCTACTCCTTCCCTTAGAAGGACAGTCAAAATCCGGTGCTTTGGTTAACGGCTTTCTAAGTGACTAATCATAGCCAACTTATTAAAGATCTATGCTTTCTCTTATTAGATAGAATATGTTTATGATTGCGGAGATGAAAGAAGTAGATGAAAAACTAGAGATGAGAGAATCGAGCCCAGAAAGTGAAGGAGAGGAAGGAAACTATAGGCGAAGGGCTAACCTAACACCAACCCAATAGAGCTATCCAACAAGCTTAGGCTAAGAGCTGGGTCAATCTCCATGCACTAGACCCCTTTACTAATAAAGGAAAGCTTGCCTTATTTGAAGTAGGGGCTGTAAAGGCGTATAAACTTGCTTAGCCCAAATCAGTCTAAAAGTTTAGGCTAGGCCGTGGTACCTACAGAGGAAGGGGCACCGTCCTCAACGTTCTATCCACACACTCTGTTGAGACAAAACTAAGACCGGCAAGGTGCTAGCTGCTTAGCCTATTGAATGGGGAGATACAGGCAAGTCTTACTTATTAAAAAGGGGCATTGTAAGCCTTTGAAGCCCCTCACAGGCCAGGTGAGGGGTAGGTACTACGACATATAATCAAGATCGATAAAAGGGCTTTTCTTGCAGTGAGAGGAGAAAGTCTTCCGCCTACCCCTATGGCTTGCTGGAGGTTTAAGGCTAGTTAGTTGCCCCACCTCCTAATCAATCTTGCCTTCCTCTGGGAGAGTGAGTTTGTATGTCTTTTCCTGGCTTTATCACTAGGAAAATTATCAAGTCGATGCTTATATAACTGCATTTTGATACTCTCACTTTTCCCTTCGATGAGCTGATTTTGAATTGAAAAAGTGATAGCTTATATAACCGCATTTTGATACTTTTTTAAAGACGAGAAAGAGTTAGCAAAAGCACTTTTCATCTTTGTCACTTCGGGATAGGGGGTGCTACCCTATATCTCGAGTAGTAAGAGTATGTGAAGCCTCCTACTACTAAACAAAATAAGGATACTACTTTGTAAGGTGCCAGCCAGTTAGTTATACCCTTTCAATAAAAAAGTTCAGTAAGTCAGTTTTCTCTTTCGCTTTGAATAAAGAAGTAAGAAAGTTCGACCTTTGTTGGCTAGCTAGGAAGGCTAAAAGCTAAAATCAAAGTCCCTGTAACTGCCTACGAATGAAGAACGTTCCATTTCACTCGGGCAACTCCAAGAGAGGCCGATGAAAGAGCCCACTTCGAATATGGAAGGAAGGTTTGGAGATGATGCTGCTAGAACCAAGGTGCGTAGCCCCAAACCAAAAGCCCTATTATACCACGTCTTTTCTAATCGGATTGAACTTTTATTCCAAAACGGAGAGCATAAGGTTGCTTTGGTTCGTAGCGCAATCAAGTACGTCGCAAAGAGGTCAGCAATAGGAGATGTGCTACTAGTTGGCTTGGTTCTTCCTTAATAACAAACTCAGTAGCAAGAAATTTCCTCACTATAATGAGGAAGAGAGTAAGATTACTGAAGGAGGTCATCAATTTGGAGAGTTTGTTTTTACACAAAAATATCCAACCTATACTATAAGTCGTCCGCTTACCTTTTTGATCTCCTTTCCTTATATTCATCATTTGCCTTTGACCAATTCAAGGTGAAAAATGAAGTTGATGGTGTTGAATAAGAATAAGAGTTACATAAGTTACAAGGGATCGCAAATCCAAAGTTTATCTATGAAGAGCAGATCTAATTATATTAGTGTCTCTAATTGATTTCTTCTGTGTAATACTAATCGATAGGGCTTTTGCTACAAGATCTCATACATTGGAACCCTTGGTTATGGACCCGAATTCATTAGTATGGAACATTTTATTTTCCAAGTGAAATCCCCTAGTATATGAAAGAGTGAAAAAGTGCTTTCGTTGTTGTGGAATAAGAAGCCTTCGTATCTTAATGTAGAAAAGAAAGGCATAAGTAGCTAATCTGAGTCATTGCGTCCTCTATGAGCTGGATGTAGCGACTTTATCTCCAGCTAAGACAGATAAAAAAAAATGAGAAGGTAGCCATTTTCTTTCTCTCGGTATAGCAGGCAGGATTAGAAGAATTAAGAAAAGATCTTTATGTTAGAAGGGAAGGTGCAGATGAAGTGGGCCTCTGGCCACACTACCAACCCTCGCTACGCCTTCTTTTGAAGCTCTAGTTCTCACGCCCCTTTGAGCGTGAAGCGGCTTGCTGAGATCAAATGAGATATCCCAGATAGGAAAAATCGTATGGAAGCGAGAGCGGAGATATAGGAAAAGGGAATAGAGTTTGCCGTTGAAATGATGACTTCTGGCCTTGCCAAAGGTCGAAATGCTAGCCGCCAAAGTTCCAGTGCTACTGCTCTGCCTCAGAATATCTTGAATGGCCTCTGCCAACACGGAGGCCGCTCCTCTTTACCGTCCTATTACTCTTCAACTAGAGGATTGGTTAGACCGATTGGACAGCTTTCCTGAGCGAGGAAGGGAAGAAGGAAAGACATAAAATAAAGCAAGTAACCCGAAACCCTTTAAGCACGAGAGTGGACAGTTGTGATTGCGCTTTCACCCATGATGGGAGTCTTTGGGCTAGGATGCTAAAGAGATATCTATGAGACTCATTCGGCTCACAAGAAGTTTTCCTTTATCATATATTCTTTTGTTATCAAAGCTTCGGAGTTCTATTCCTTCTTTCGCATTGTCTTTTTCAATGGAAAGTCAGCACTATTCTAAGATGCTACGAATGGAAAAAAAGTATCTTGAAATAGTCGATTTAGTAGCCTACTTTGACCCACTTCCTTAGCTACCGAGCTTCAAACCCCTAATATGACATTGAACTGACTGACTTACTTGCTTAACGCGTCTGTTCTGTCTGGAAAGCCAAAGACTAACATAGGTGCTTCCTATATCGTCATGAATACAGATTGAGAGAGATGGTGGCCCAAACCTAGGCTGTGACGCTTCCTCTTGAGTACACAATTCAGACTTGAAGTTCGTTTACACAGTACGAGAAAGACAATTCTAAAGAATGGGACTTTCAGAAACTTTTTGAGATTCTATTCTTTAATATAGCATCAACATGACAATAACATTAGAAAGCGAGATTGGCATTCATCCATCAATCGGGACTAGTCTTTATTACTTTATAAAATAAAAGTTTTTGAAATAAGTCCACATATAAGGGGAGCAAGCGGAGGCTCGAAAGCCGGAGCGCGCCTTAGTGATGGAGGGGATTCGCGCCGGATGGAACAAGGCGCTTTGAACCATAGACTACTGTTGCTGGAATGAAGGACCGCTCCGGAACAGAATTATGCTGCTTGCTGGGCCCTGATGGTGGAACTGGCATTTTTGGGGGGAAGAAAGCGGCCCCCTTTTTCGGCGGAGTGGGGCAGCATCGCTTTCTGTCGTGTAGCCGCGATGCCATTTAGAAAGAAGAGACCAAGAAGAAGAAAAAGAAAAAGCAGTATTTTGCAGATTCTTGACATCACTGGAAAAGAAGTTGAGCTGTAGGCATCAAGGTAAGGGACCGAGATTATATACTGCTGCAGAAGCGGAATCGAAAGGCTTGGTTGAAAGGTAAGGATAGCGTGATTGGCCGATTGGTTGGAAGGTATGCATAGCATGATTGACTGGTTGCGCATATCCTTTGCATGATTTCATGTGAAGAGCCACCTTTGGCTGGCTTTTCATTTGGATAGATCCAGCGGGCCTTCTTGCATGGACTTGGCTTGCTTTCTCAATTCACATCTATGAGCCATGATTAACTGCTTTCAGGTCCCCTGGATTATGGGCCACAGCTACTTGGGTAGAGAAGAGACCGCTGAACATCATTTGGACAGACCGAGGCTATAATATGGGCTTAGGCCTTTTGATGGCTGTCATTTTCTGGGCTATTTATATAGATTCAGATCCTTTTCATGATTTCATATGAGGAGCCGCCTTGACAAAAGCATCGATGAAAGCCTTGTAGATCGAAGTATGCAAAAGGGTCTAAGGGGTTAGATTACTAATTTGATTCCCTCCAACTCTTGTCAATGGATAGCAAGGAAGTATTGATAGGGAGGTTTTTCCGCCAAGCTCGAAAAATAAATGGAAAGAAAGAGCTCCAGGAAATTCCTCTTCTCTTCTATAGTATAAAGATCAAAGAGTTTTTGGGCTTCTTGATAAGACATAAAAGAAACATATATATAAAATGAGTCCATAACTTGAACTTCAATTATATCATTATATTAGTGAACCAATCTAGTCCAATCCAATTATTGTAAAATTTTGAAAATATTATCATCTCACAGATGAAGAAGTGAGCAAGTCTTTCTCCAATGGATTCTAACAACGCAGACTAGGCATCTTTATCTGATTTCAATTTCTATATTAGTAATTTAAGCTTCCCCAGTTTCATTGCTATTTTCATTTAGCTGCATTGGCCGTAGAATCAAATAGGGCTAGAAGAGAAAAGTCTTCAGCCAAGCCCGCTTTAATGAAGAAGGCAGGAGAGGAAGCCCTAAAAGAAAGACCTTTTTTCGGATATTTCTATAGCCGTAGTACTACCCTTAGAAGACGCTCACAGGCTTTTGAGTAAAGAGCAATGGCCTTCTATGCCCACTCCGTAGTCGAGTGGCTCCTAGATAGGAGTACGAGCGGTAGTAAATTAAGAGAGGTTATAGTAAGAATGAATCGCTAAACGCGAATTGCTACCGCTCTTTGGTTTTGACCTAAGAAGAGCTTTTCAACAGTATGGCGAAGGAATAAAAGCGGGGAAAAGGGGGCTGCCGCAAGTGGCTCAACACTCGCTAAGCCCCTATTGAATAGGGCGTGTAAGTCAACTATCTGTCTCAACAGGTGAGGACGGAAAAAGCTCGCTTTAATGAAGAAGGCAGGAGAGGAAGTTAACTAGCTATCTCCCTACAGGAAGTCATACTAACTAGCACGCTTCCTGCCCTTAGGGCGCATAAGTCAACTAGCGGAGGTAAGGCTTTAGTTGTTAAGGGAGAGCAAGGAGGAACACTCGCACAGCAAGCACCTGGATATACTCAAAACGGGAAACCGTGACTTGAAGATACGTTTCCCCGTCTATTTGATCGGTGAGAGCAAGCAAACTCCAAGCTGAGGGTGAGGAACAGAAAATCTCTACCAACGTTTAGGGTCAAGCAAAGCCCACGCAGAGGGCTAAGAGGGTTAGATCTCTCTCTTATTAGAGGGACGGAGAGGGCTGTCTTGTCATTCTCTCTCACACCTACTCAGTCAGAATCCAGTGCTTAATGTCGTTCCACAAACACGCGCAATTCCTCTCCCTACGGGATAGCTTGTTTGTATTCCGCTCTTCTCCCTGAAGGGAAAGATATCTGAAAGTCGCATTCCCTATATGAATGAGATAGGCAACTTGAAGGGCTAGAGGCTAAGAAGGCAACTAGCTGAGGGCGAAGGGCACACTGAACACGAACCGAATCAACTGAAAGGAGAGGAGCGAGAGCAAACTCACCAGAAAGCAACTAGCAGTCGCCCTGCATCCCACTTACCTCTTCGATAGAGGCTAATCACCTACTAAACACTAACCCAATAGAACCAGGAAAGCATAACACCTTTCGCAAGTTCCGCTCGCCGCAAGCACCTTAGCCGAGTTCCAGAAAGCACCTAGCTGTCGAGCTAGTTTTGACTCCTTCTAATAAGCTCTTAGGCAAGCTAAGCTCCTTAAGCATAACACTCAAGCTGGCAAAAAAAGTCATCTTTGAAGGCTAGATAGCGGCCTTAGGAAGCAACTTAGATTGTGGTACCAAGGAATGAAACAACTACTTAAGCCGAAATGTGCCGTTCACTCTAGTAGCTTAGACCATAGTTGAGCCTCCTACTCCTTCCCTTAGAAGGACAGTCAAAAGCCGGTGCTTTGGTTAACGGCTTCCGAAGTGACTAATCGTAGCCAACTTATTAAAGATCTATGCTTTCTCTTATTAGAAAGAATATGTATATGATTGCGGAGATGAAAGAAGTAGACGAAAAACTAGAGATGAGAGAATCGAGCCCAGAAAGAGAAGGAGAGGAAGGAAACTACGGGCGAAGGGCTAACCCAACACCAACCCAATAGAGCTAGCCAGCAAGCTCAGGCTAAGAGCTGGGTCAATCTCCATGCACTAGACCCCTTTACTAATAAAGGAAAGCTTGCCTTAATTGAAGTAGGGGCTGCGAAGGCGTATAAACTTGCTTAGCCCAAATCAGTCTAAAAGTTTGGGCTAGGCCGTAGTACCTACAGAGGAAGGGGCACCGTCCCCGGCGTCCCATCCACGCACTCTGCTGAGACAAAACCAAGACCGGCAAGGTGCTAGCTGCTTAGCCTATTGAATGGGGAGATGCAGGCAAGTCCTACTTATTAAAAAGGGGCATTGTGAGCCTTTGAAGCCCCTCGCAGGCCAGGTGAGGGGTAGGTACTACGGCATATAATCAAGATCGATAAAAGGGCTTTTCTTGCAGCGAGAGGAGAAAGTCTTCCGCCTACCCCTATGGCTTGCTGGGGGTTTAAGGCTAGCTAGTTGCCCCACCTCCTAATCAATCTTGCCTTCCTCTGGGAGAGTGAGTTTGTATGTCTTTTCCTGGCTTTCTCACTAGGCAAATTATCAAGTCGATGCTCATATAACTGCATTTTGATACTCTCACTTTTCCCTTCGATGAGCTGATCTTGAATTGAAAAAGTGATAGCTTATATAACTGCATTTTGATACTTTTTTGAAGACGAGAAAGAGTTAGCAAAAGCACTTTTCATCTTCGTCACTTCGGGATGGGGGGTGCTACCCTATCTCTCGAGTAGTAAGAGTATGTGAAGCCTCCTACTACTAAACAAAATAAGTATACTACTTCGTAAGGTGCCAGCCAGTTAGTTATACCCTTTCAATAAAAAAGTGGAGTAAGTCAGTTTTCTCTTTCGCTTTCAATAAAGAAGTAAGAAAGTTCGACCTTTGTCGGCTAGCTAGGAAGGCTAAAAGCTAAAAGCAAAGTCCCCGTAACTGCCTGCGAATGAAGAGCGTTCCATTTCACTCGGGCAACTCCAAGAGAGGCCGATGAAAGAGCCCACCTCGGATACGGAAGGAAGGTATGGAGATGGTGCTGCTAGAACCAAGGTGCGTAGACCCAAACCAAAAGCCCTATTATACCACGTCTGCTCTAATCGGATTGAACTTTTATTCCAAAACGGAGAGCACAAGGTTGCTTTGGTTCGTAGCGCAATCAAGCAAGTCGCAAAGAGGTCAGCGATAGGGGAGGTGCTACTAGTTGGCTTGGTTCTTCCTTAATAGCAAACTCAGTAGCAAGAAATTTCCTCACTTTAATGAGGAAGAGTGTAAGATTACTGAAGGAGGTCATAAATTTGGAGAGTTTGCTTTTACACGAAAACATCCGACCTATACTATAAGTCGTCCGCCTACCTTTCTGATCTCCTTTCCTTATATTCATCATTTGCCTTTGACCAATTCAAGGTGAAAAATGAAGTGAATGGTGTTGAATAAGAATAAGAGTTACGTAAGTTACAGGGGATCGCAAATCCAAAGTTTGTCTATGAAGAGCGGATCTAATTGTATTAGTGTCTCTAATTGATTTCTTCTGTGTAATACTAATCGATAGGGCCTCTGCTACAATATCTCGTACATTGGAACCCTTGGTTATGGACCCGAATTCATTAGTATGGAACATTTTATTTTCCAAGTGAAATCCCCTAGTATATGAAAGAGTGAAAAAGTGCTTTCGTTGTTGTGGAATAAGAAGCCTTCGTATCTTAATGTAGAAAAGAAAGGCATAAGTAGCTAATCTGAGTCATTGCGTCCTCTATGAGCTGGATGTAGCGACTTTATCTCCAGCTAAGACAGATAAAAAAAAATGAGAAGGTAGCCATTTTCTTTCTCTCGGTATAGCAGGCAGGATTAGAAGAATTAAGAAAAGATCTTTATGTTAGAAGGGAAGGTGCAGATGAAGTGGGCCTCTGGCCACACTACCAACCCTCGCTACGCCTTCTTTTGAAGCTCTAGTTCTCACGCCCCTTTGAGCGTGAAGCGGCTTGCTGAGATCAAATGAGATATCCCAGATAGGAAAAATCGTATGGAAGCGAGAGCGGAGATATAGGAAAAGGGAATAGAGTTTGCCGTTGAAATGATGACTTCTGGCCTTGCCAAAGGTCGAAATGCTAGCCGCCAAAGTTCCAGTGCTACTGCTCTGCCTCAGAATATCTTGAATGGCCTCTGCCAACACGGAGGCCGCTCCTCTTTACCGTCCTATTACTCTTCAACTAGAGGATTGGTTAGACCGATTGGACAGCTTTCCTGAGCGAGGAAGGGAAGAAGGAAAGACATAAAATAAAGCAAGTAACCCGAAACCCTTTAAGCACGAGATTGGACAGTTGTGATTGCGCTTTCACCCATGATGGGAGTCTTTGGGCTAGGATGCTAAAGAGATATCTATGAGACTCATTCGGCTCACAAGAAGTTTTCCTTTATCATATATTCTTTTGTTATCAAAGCTTCGGAGTTCTATTCCTTCTTTCGCATTGTCTTTTTCAATGGAAAGTCAGCACTATTCTAAGATGCTACGAATGGAAAAAAAGTATCTTGAAATAGTCGATTTAGTAGCCTACTTTGACCCACTTCCTTAGCTACCGAGCTTCAAACCCCTAATATGACATTGAACTGACTGACTTACTTGCTTAACGCGTCTGTTCTGTCTGGAAAGCCAAAGACTAACATAGGTGCTTCCTATATCGTCATGAATACAGATTGAGAGAGATGGTGGCCCAAACCTAGGCTGTGACGCTTCCTCTTGAGTACACAATTCAGACTTGAAGTTCGTTTACACAGTACGAGAAAGACAATTCTAAAGAATGGGACTTTCAGAAACTTTTTGAGATTCTATTCTTTAATATAGCATCAACATGACAATAACATTAGAAAGCGAGATTGGCATTCATCCATCAATCGGGACTAGTCTTTATTACTTTATAAAATAAAAGTTTTTGAAATAAGTCCACATATAAGGGGAGCAAGCGGAGGCTCGAAAGCCGGAGCGCGCCTTAGTGATGGAGGGGATTCGCGCTGGATGGAACAAGGCGCTTTGAACCATAGACTACTGTTGCTGGAATGAAGGACCGCACAGGAACAAAATTATGATGCTTGCTGGGCCCTGATGGTGGAACTGGCATTTTTAGGGGGAAGAAAGCGGCCCTCTTTTTCGGTGGAGTGGGGCAGCATCGCTTTATGTCGTGTAGCCTTGATGCCATTTAGAAAGAAGAGACCAAGAAGAAGAAAAAGAAAAAGCAGTATTTTTGCAGATTCTTGACATCACTAGAAAAGAAGTTGAGCTATATGCATAAAGGTAAGGGACTGAAATTCTATACTACTATAGAAGCAGAATCAAAAGGCTTAGTTGAAGGGTAAGGATAGCGTGATTGGCCGATTGGTTGGAAGGTATGCATAGCATGATTGACTGGTTGCGCATATCCTTTGCATGATTTCATCTGAAGATCCACCTTTGGCTGGATTTTCATTTAGATAGATCCAGCGGGCCTTCTTGCATGGACTTGGCTTGCTTTCTTAATTCACATCTATAAGCCATGATTAACTGCTTTAGGTCCCTTGGATTATAGGCCACAGCTACTTGGGTAGAGAAGAGACCGTTGAACATCATTTGGACAGATAGAGGCTATAATATGGGCTTAGGCCTTTTGATGGTTGTCATTTTCTAGGCTATTTATATAGATTCATTTCCTTTTCATGATTTCATATGAGGAGCCGCCTTGATAAAAGCATCGATGAAAGCCTTGTAGATCGAAGTATGAAAAAGGGTCTAAGGGGTTAGATTACTAATTTGATTCCCTCCAACTCTTATCAATGGATAGCAAGGAAGTATTGATAGGGAGGTTTTTCCGCCAAGCTCGAAAATAAATGGAAAGAAAGAGCTCTAGGAAATTCCTCTTATCTTCTATATTATAAAGATCAAAGGGTTTTTGGGCTTCTTGATAAGACATAAAATAAACATATATATAAAATGAGTCCATAACTTGAACTTCAATTATATCATTATATTAGTGAACCAATCTAGTACAATCCAATGATTGTAAAATTTTGAAAATATTATCATCTCATAGATGAAGAAGTGAGCAAGTCTTTCTCCACTGGATTCTAACAACGCAAACTAGGCATATTTATCTGATTTCAATTTCTATATTAGTAATTTAAGCTTCCCCAGTTTCATTGCTATTTTCATTTAGCTGCATTAGCTGTAGAATCAAATAGGTGACTGACCACACTTAAAATAATCGATCAAGACCTTACCTTGGTCTTCCTGCAGTGCTATAGGCTTTTGCCTCTCTCTATGGGCTTCAGGCTAAGGCCCTAGATCCTCCGCTAAATCCACCAACTGTGAGACTGAGTGTATTACTTTCTCTTAAGACTACAGAGGTATGTAAAGTAGAGATCCCTCAATTCTACAATCTCTAAATACTTTTCTTTCTGGGTGACCAATTAATTTTTCTACAGAGGGCTTGATCTCGGCGCAGTTTATCTAAATCGGATATGTCAGCGAATATTCTCTTATCTACTCACCCGAAAGGAAATAAGGTTGGGGGAGGGAAAGTGGGTTCCCTTCATCTTCCATATCCCCCTAGGTAAATTTGTCAATCTTGAGACAATTATCGCCTAACTCGCTATACTTTTGAGCCTTTCACAAAATGAATTCATCTAGCTCATGGATAGTTTCAACTTTTAAAGCTTGGCTAAACTGAGCTTTCACCTAGAAATCCGGCTTTTATTGAACTAACTTACTTACATTGCAAGAAAGACGAAGACAGAAGGTGTGAAGCCGGTCTTTAGGCCATAGGAATGAAAGATCCCAAGATCCTCCCTTCTTTTCTGGGAGGGGCTAGTTGTCTTTGTTCGAGGTCTCTTCCTTCTTGTCTTCTTCAAGCGGGTATCCGATCTTAGTTAAAATAATCACTCTTATTACCTCAAAAGGGAGTTCTATCAGTGACCCATCTCTTTGAGTCGAGCCAAAGCATTCTGTTGTGAGTGAAAGAGATTCTGATTAAGTGGGGGAAGGAAAGCAAGCCAAGTACTTCGTTTCGAAAGCCCTCAATCTAGTGCTTATGCGCCAAAGAAGGAAGAAAGTTATACATACTATGGTATTAAATAAAGGTTAGTTAGTAAATGTTCCCCTTACTAGTTCAAGTAAGCAAGTAAAAACTACCTTGCGGGGTCTAGCTTCTTGCCCTGATCTTTACACCCCTGTAAAAAAAAGAATAAAAAGAAGAGAAGACTGAACTGCATTATTCCCTTGACCCTTAATGAAATAAATAACTGGTTTGAAATCTTCACTCATGAGCTATCTTACTAAACTAAAGGAATTCCAGTTTCCTAAACAGCCTAGTCCTAAACAACAGCTTGAGTCGATACAGCTGATGAAAGAAGATCTCCCAAGTAGAAAGGGCCTTAAGGCGTCATAGGGCCGTCAGACTCTTCACTCTCAGTGAAACGTGGGAGGATCACTACTTCCAAAAGCTGTCCTGAGATTTATTACACTTGTAAAAGAAATCAAAGCAAGAGTTCGGGAGTACTTGCTACGTACATGGCTTTCCCTTCGGGTTAGTAGCTCAGTTAGCCTGACATCATTGAATTTCACTCTTGTAAATAGAATAAATGGTTGTTCCAAATTTCTTAATAGTAAAGGATAGGGTACCGAAACTCTATAAGACTACAAGGCGTCATGCTCTATAAGATAGAGACCACGAGGGGAGAAGAACATCATCAAGTTCCTTTTTTCCGGCTACCTATAGGCGAAAGAATTCGACTTTTCTCGGCTGACTATTCATAGGCGAACGAATTAGGCTTTTGAGAAGGACTAAGCAGCAATCTCAGTGAAACGTGAGAGGCTCATTGCGTACGAGCTTCAATAGTGAGAGCTAAGCTAGGAACGGGGAAAGATGAGCAGAGAGGGAAGGACTTTCTAACTGAACTTGACTTACCCATAGAAGGAACAACTTAAAGGGTTCAGGTTTCTGGTTGAATACCTATCCCTGCCTTCTAGCATTCATGCCTCGTCTTTCAGATTGATCTATCATTCCATACCGGATTTCTGATATATCTATCTTTTTGATTCGGATTTCGTATCTATCTTTCTCATATTTGACTGATTTTGTATGCTCATGCCTAATCCTCTTGATTAGACTATCTATGCCTATCTTTCAATCCGGATTTTTTATCCCTCTCTAACCTCTTCAAGGCATGGGAACCCTAAAAAAGCAAAGGAGAGGCTAGCGGCGAAAGCAGATTGATAGGGGGTCACCCGGCTCTTTCTAACTAAAGGTCGGCGTATCCTATCACCTAATCTTTCTAAGGAGCGAGAGCATGGGAAACCTCTCAGATTGAACTAGGCCTTCTGAAGCATACCTTGCATCGTCTAACTGCCCCCGCTAAATCATGATTGAATGTCTCATTTTCCTCTTTCTTCTTTCTGGTCTTTGACACCATTCGTCTGATCATGGCTAAGACTCACTAACATTCTCTTTGCCAGCAGGCTCCCACTTGCAGGTTCCGGGCTTACTGGCCTATAATCCAGATTGATCTATTCAGATTGAGGAAACACCGAGTTCAGGTCTTCTTTCTATGCCCCAACTGGATAAACTCTTAGATTTCTCACTATTCGTATGAAAATGGGGAAACAGTCTTTCTCAGACTCAAATCCTTCTTTGTTTATGCCACGGACTCCCCGAACGGACTTATAGCAGCAATACCAGCCAAAACCTCTATTGATACCTATCCATCGTACTATCACTCTCTTCTATTAGAGAGGCTTTTCACCCACATGCGGGTCATCCTTCTTTAATACCTGCTATAGGCAAGCTAAAATAAGGGTCCACCCTCATGCTTTAAGCCTATAATAGGGTATAAAGAGGTATCTTTTTCTGTGGTTTTGACCTAGGTAAAATAGCATTCTATTGGGATAAAAATCCCCTGACATGTATTGGATGAAAGGTCCTAACTCCTAGCAAAGTCATTCTTAACTGTTTTTCCCCTTTCTTATCTGTTTTTTCCCTTCCTTATCTGTTTTTCCCCTTACCTTTGCTTGTCTTGAAAGCTTTTGGCCATGGAGATGCGAAACATTCTTTGCCTCATCTTTCATGCCTACCTACCATGCTAATCAAGATGGAAGATCTCATTTCAAAATTGAGTTTGGAAACTTCCCTAGTTGAAAAGGGTAACGTGTTCCGCTGCTTGGACTGACTCTTGCTATTGGAAACATATGCTCCCTAACGGTTTGGGTCCTTCCTTATGGAATTGTCGATGAAGCAGTAAAGGCTCTGAAGAAGTTGGTGTGCTTCAGAATATCCACATCAATCTTATAGAATGGATTGCTTTATGACTTTTCTACATCTAAATAGCAATTGTTTTTTCCTACAGGCACCCAACTGCCGCGAGGCAGGATCTGATCATCTGTACGAGTGGGTGGTGCCACAGCAGGTGCTTGTTCAGCAGGAGCATTGACATTAACATTAGCCATTGTATCTACATAATTACATTCACAGAGAGACATACATACAGACATGAGATGTTAGATGTTAGCACATGCTCAGGAGTTAATCAGTTATGGACTAAATCCAGGAAAAGGACACTTAGATCATGTTAAAGTGGTGATTAATAGATTTGGTCAACTCTTGAATCAACGGAAGTGAACTCATGGGAGAGAAGACAAAATGTAATGACCAAACCACAATGATCAAATCGCAGTTGTCAAGCAATACGAGGCAAAACGACAGGGTTAAGACATGTTTGGTAGAGCAAAAACGCAAGGACCCAAAAAGCATATTCTAGTCAACAAACGCAATTACAACAACAAGTCGTAGGACATCTCCCAGTAAAACGCAATACCATCAAAATCGCAAATGAATGCACCTTCGAGTCTTTATACAAAATATCAAAAAACTGTCACAATCCATTAAAACCGCAAGAACCATTTTTAGCTACAAGTAGCGCCAACAATCTATCAAACGCATGATTGAGTATGTGTAGAGAGATAGAGAATCACAAATTGAGAATTAGAGGAATCAAAAAGCAATACTGAATAGTTTTTTATAAATATAATCAAAAAAACGCAGACCTTTTAAAACGCTAGTGGAGAGCAAGAGTAAGTAGACACAAAGTGACGAATAAGCAAAGGCATAAACGTATCTACAAAAGCTGGGAGAATATTGTTCAAAAATATACAAAGGAACGCACAATCATTAACTTTTTTTTTTGAAAATGACGGCTTGTTGAGGGTTTTAATATTTTTTTACGGGTTCTTCATATACAAAACCAATGGATTTGCGTTTTGTTCCTGATTCCTCTAATTAGTTAATAATCAAAACGCATAATGGGATCATCAAAGGACAATAACGCGTATGTATTAAGCAACCAAAAAGTATTGTAGGCTAGAATTGTACAGCAAAACGCAACTATGACATACCAGACAAAACAGCAGACTTAGAACATCTATCAAAACGCATTAATCAAGAACAAATTGGTTTAAAACGCAACCAAGACTATCTTAACAAAACGCAACCAAGAACACTAACAAAAAACAACCAAGAACTTTTTATAAGCGCAGATTCTAACTTTAAAATCAAGACTTCCAAGGCAATACCAGATCATGATTTACTTTCTAAAATGCTCACTAACTATTACCACACAACAAAGAGTCTCCACTAATGTCAGACGGTCACAATTTTGTACTTAAAACTAGTCAACCATATGCGAAAAATTCAAGGACCATTATATAAATCAAAGGATGGGGGATCAATTCAGGCTGTTCAACGGAAGCTTCATCGTTTATAATCTGAAGCTAAACCTGCAATCAAACTCATTAGAAACTTTCCTAACAAGATTTGATGATGATTATGCACGAAACAATCTACAAAAAACAAGCGATTTACAGAGAGTTATTAAGCCATATTGATATAGAAATAAAGTATTGATTAGATGATGTGAGCATTAAACAAACTATACCTGAGACAAGGAATATCATCCACAAATGGCCACGAATCAAGATAATCGCAGTGATATTGCGTTGTGGAGTTTGAGAGGGAAAGTTATGAAAAGTGTTTGACATTGATTTTTTTAGTGTTTTGACAAAGTCAAAACGCAATGGCCTTTTATAGGTATGATTTTCAGCTTATGCCAGATTTGGCCCCTCACTTTCTACTTTTCTTTTCCATTTAAGGTATAAGAGTTACTAAGGGATTATTTAAGATACACAAATGGCACAAATTGTTCCTTTTATTTTATGAGTCTAGGAAATAAATAGCAAATAGCACATACAGACCATATACTTGAATTATAACTGAAAAAGGCTGGCCTTTTTGAGTTAACACCGTTTAACTCCCCTTAATATGTATCCCCAATAGATACAAACCTTTCTTAAATGATTTATACGATGTTATAAACATGCCGTGAGATGTCTTAAATTTTGAAAAATACTCTCACCACTCAAATCAATGACCCGTTTTTACCGAAAGAGCTGTAGTCGTTGATTGAGTTTCAAAAATTTATGAAAAACACAAGGTCTCGTTTATTGATTTTCCAACCAACATTAACCACCATGAGAAATCCAAAATAATTTTCTGTAAGAATATAGACGGAAAGTATAAGGCATAGACAGAAGACTCTCTTTCCGTTCAGGAAATAATGCACTGAAGCGTACATTTAGACTGAGGTTGCCATATGGATATAAGTAATTCCATTCCCGGGAGATCTTAAATCACCGTTGTTAGGAACACCGTCTTTTTGGCGACTTGGCTTTCTCAATTTGAAAAACGGAGGTTGATATAGAGAAATAATAGCTAACGCCATAAAGAATGTTTTGAAATGTTTGAAATTCCAGTTCTGAGCTTTATTTAAAGACCCGTGTCATTATTGATGTCATTTCTAGACCGTAAATTGTTACAATTAACAGAAGACTGGGTCTTGAAAAACTATTTTGGTCTTTTCTATTTTCTGATTTTTTTATGGGTTTTTATAGGTTTTATTATTTTTGTATTTTCTTTTTGGTTTTAAAGATGTACTTATTTACATTGGATATAGGATGACTCATCTGATTATCAACTTCTCCTTCTGTAGACTTACAGTTTTAAGAGTTTCGGAGACTACAACTCCTTCATACCAGACGCAGGGAGGTAAATTCGAAACGCTCTCTTGGTAATGCTTTGGTTGTAATATATCCGAGATGCTGATAAGTCGTCGATTTGAAGTACAATTCAATCACACCTTTCTCAAATTGCTCTCTTTTAAAATGGTGTCGTATGTCAATGTGCTTGGATCGGGAGTGCTGGACATTATTGCAGCAGAGAGTAATGGCACTGCGATTGTCACAATACAAGGGAATCTTATTGAGGCAAAGCATTAGTCTGTAAGTTGTGACTTCCATCCAAAGTATCTGAGCACAACGTCCAGACATGGTAATGTATTCATCCTCTGTTTGTAGAGATCGCTGGTGCTCTTCTGTTTTTTGATGACCAGATTGACTATTTTATCTCCAAGGAATGAGCACTTCCTGATCTCGTACTTTTTCGTGTATCTTGACAACATGCATGGATCGCATCTGCATAGGCGTGTTAGTGCTATAGCGGTGTTTTTAGAATACCAATGACCCCAATTTAATGGTTCCTCTGATGATACCGAAAGACCCATTTAAGTGCTTCAAGGTGCTTTTTGGTAGGCGAAGCCTGATACCTAGCACACATGCATACAACGAATACAAGGTCGGGTCTGCTGGCAGTGAGATACATTAGGGAGCCGACCATACTACGAAATCGAGTTTGGTCAACTAGATCCTCTAAGGGTCTCATCCAGTTTGAGTCGATCCTCATGGGTGGATCAACAGTTGGTCACGTGAATCCATCCCAAATTTCTTTAATATTTCAAGAGCAAATTTTAATTGATTTAATGAAAATGCCTCCGGGATTTTGAGAAACTTGTAAGCCTAAGAAAAACGACATTTGTCCCATCATTGGCATTTGAAATTTAGAACTCATCTCATAGGAAAATATTCAACTGCTTTAGGGCCCTCGGGTGAGGCAAAAATGATTATCATCTACAATATATTTAAACAAGAAGAATAGTTTGCCTGTTTTCTCCCCCCCTAGTAAAATTGTGTTCGGATCACTGTTACTTGAAAAATTTGTTTGTCCATGAAGAAATCGTGACAGGGTTTCATACCATGCCGAGGGGACTTACTTTATAAACCGTACAAGCCTTCTTTCAGAGACGATATAACATGTAATTTTTCATGTGTGGCGATGATCTGGATCAACGAAACCCTCTGGTTGACAAACATAGACTTCCTCCTTCAATTCGCCATTAAGGAATGTTGTCTTGACATCCTGTGATGGTTGGTCATGGTTTTTATGGCTGCATTGTCGATGAAGATGCGAATAGCCTCGATACGTGAAACAGGTGCAAATGATTCCTCGAAATCAATACCTTTCTCTTGTCGATATCCCTTGGCTACCAACCTAGCCTTGTTCTTCAGAACATCACCGTATTCATCAAGTTTAACTTTGTAAATCCACTTGGAGCATGATCATGACACAGTCTGGTTGATAGGTACTAATTCCCATGCTTGAAGCTCGATCAAATTTGTGAATCCTTCATCTTGCATTGCTTGAAACATTCCAATCCTCACGTAATTGCAAATTTTGAAGTTCTTTGTGTTGACTTTTGACAGTACAAGGAGTTATAATCGAACCATAAGCATCGGGTTGCCAGTTGTTTCTGGTGGATACCGGCCTAGAGGGTATTGGACAATAATATTATCAGTGGATGATCCTTGCTCCATTTTCCGAGGATGATGAAGTGTTTGGGAGACTTAAGAGATTCTGTTGAAACTAAGAATCCGCCGGATGATGGTCGTTCAGAACTAGGTTCCAAAGCAACTACGTTTATGAAGGGATCATGACTGTCAACAGGAGGCAAGGGATTGTCTTCCATGAGAGTAGAATCGAGCCGTAAGCCTTTATGGTAAACTTGGAGATTGTAATGCGAGATGACGGTGAATGACTTTGTAGAAGATGATATTGATTCAATGGTAGTTGATGAGGTGTACGGCTGAATTAACTGTTACTAAAACTGCTAAAGCAGGAGAGGGACGGTCTTTTCAACACGTGGGGTTCAGTATTCATCAAAACATTGGTTGGGAAGTAAAATTTCCAGTTCTTTATTTGTGGGGTGGTACATAAGGGCTGCTTTGTAGGAACGAATTTGGAACGAGCCTGTGAATTATTAGTCTAGGCGTCAGAAAGTAGGAGTGGGTCATGTACTGTGTTGCACGGGGAGCCACTGCTCAGTCAGTTATCGAACTTTGCACGTGAATAGTTTCCATAGTAGTCGGGTTCTTTTGTTGTAGATTCTTTACCCTTCCGCTAGGTGCATAACAAGAATATTCCAATACAGCTTGTTGGTTGTAATTTTCACAAGATCTTCTTGTCCTTTGTAAGGGTAACAAAGACCCACCTAAAGATCTGAAAAAGGTTTAAGATCAGGGCTTCTTGTCATGCACCAGACATATGGGATGGTGTTGCTAGTGACGAGTGTAAATGAGGGATCGGTTTTGGGTGTAACACGCAGTAGCCATAACTTTTGTCCATAGAAACATCAGGGCCTTGGAGAAGATCAGCATTGTCATAGCAGCCTCAACAAGAGTACGGTTCCGTCTTTCGAAAACGCCGTTCTGATGTGGAGTCCTCAGAACTGTCTTTTGATGAAAAATGCCGACCCCCCCACCATTATAATAATCAGTTCCATATCTTTATTGACAAATTCTGTGCCCTTATCGGTTACGGATGTTTCTAAATAGTTTTGTTGAGTCCTGACTTGTATTTGCTCAGAGATTTGATGACATCCTCGGGGTCTTACTTTCGATCTCAAAAACTTCTAAACCAAGCTAAACCGAGAATATCTCAACGATAACTAAGATGTATTTCTTCCCATTAACTGTTTGAACTCGCCATTGGTCCACATAAATCCATATGAAGGGTATTAAGAACTTCTAAGTTGGTACTTTCAGTTTGTTGGGACTCACACTGCACATCCCAAATAACCATTTTCGTGGGTATGTTTTTTGCTCTTTCCTTGTTGACACGCGGGTAGAGATGATCTTTCTCAAACTTCAATCTAAGGTAAGCTCGAACTAATTTTCTTGCAAGGTCTTTTTAATGGTACCATCCGGTTCAAGTGGTTTAAACGCCGGATGCCACAACATGATTTGTTCTCTTGGATCAGGCTTTGTACACAAGAAAAGTGGAGGAGGGACTTCAACATGTCTTCAATCGATATAGTGTACAAATTAGAACCACGAGAGCCTTTAATTAATTCAACACCATCTGTATCTCAAACGTAGCAAGAATGCTTCCTGAAGGCAACTTCTAGATTAGAGTCACAAAATTGTCCGACAGAAAACAATGTCTGTCCCAGTCCTTCACATAGTATACCTGGAGATCACACTTTCTCGTCGCGCCTCATTGACATGAGAAAACATGCTTTAAAACGTCAACATAAAGTTGGTGAATTCATAGGTTTATGTAAATATAATGTAGGACCGCAAGATTTCCAAGTGTATGATAATGCAACAGATGCAAACATCACAAAGTGTAATTACGTTTTCCTAAGATCATGACACTAAAGCTTGATATGTATGAATGCAATAAATTTGCCAACATTGCCCGTGAATGATGTTCTCACCCGCAACATCCAAATCCGACATGGTATACATCCGTTCGTTCACTCCGTGACACCAGTGAGAGCTACTCACCCGGATGGGGTGTCAATCCTAAATAGATCTATTTATAATATTCACGCTCACATAAAGTAATTGACAGTTCATGATAATAGGCTCAGTGGGTTATCGCTACTTAGGCAAACACGTAATCATGAATAAAGTGTACACTTGCGTCTAATTTGTAAAACGAAGCATGTTCTCACCCTAAAGATGTAAAACGAAGCATGTTCCCTTTATGAGAAAAACGAATCGTTAATTGTTTATTATACATGACATGTATAAGTTTTCTTTCTAAAACATTTCTAAAATGTTTTACCAAGCCCTCGGCTTATATTTTACGTATGCATGTTAAGTTTAAACATCCAAGTTTATACATAAGCTTCTTGTTACCTGCCTTATGGCTTCTAGTTCACCACACAAGTCTACATATGTCAAATATTTACAAGAGTGTACATGTATACGAACTAAGATACTTACAATGAGTCCTAGCTCCTTGGTTTCGAGTTGAACGTATAGAATGACAACCCAAATCATATATGTATGATTATATATTCCAATCCTAGCTTAACCCGAATACCTTAGAATACTTGCTTGCAAATTGTGGTGTTGTGTCTCGGCTGTGTGACCCAAAAACAAGAAGAAAACAATATGGTTTTGTTTGAGAGAGTTTGTGTGTTTAAGAGTTGTAAGAAATGTGAAGTGTTAAGTAGGAGTGGGTATATGTAGGCTTAAGCTTGGTTAACGTTCTCTAGTTTCCTTTCTAAACCAAATTGTGCCCTAAGTGGTGGTTTTATGGTTTCTAGTTAGCTCAAATGGTTTTGCTAATACCTCCCTAGTACATCCCTTAATTGTTCTATGTTGTACAAGATTTAGGAATTCTTATGGTTGTGTGTGTTGTTGTTGTTGGCCGTGGGTATCAATGAGCAAAGGAAAGGATCCAAGTTGGTTATTATCCAATGTGTATTAAGCTAATCAAAGACATTAAGGACAAGCCTTAATTAATCCTATGTTGTACATGTATTTAATATATGATATGAAGATTTCCTAGTTGTGTATGTATGTGGGACGAGTGGTTTATGGGTTTTGTTTACCCATATTCGGCCATGATGACTTATCAACACAAGAATTGAATAATTTTTGTATTTAAGGGTTAAAAGTGGTTATTGGTTTGAGTCTAGGTAAGTCTAGGTATTTCCGGAGTGTGTCTAAAGGTATTTTTATTGCGAAACGTAAGCCTTTTACGTGGCCAATAAAAATAAAATGCGCAAAGTCAATAATTATCTTCCTAATAATTACATAACACTTGCTTGACGTAAACCTTAATTTATTTGGTGACCGTTTACGTTAAATGATTATTTCTAGTCTACGCGATTTAGCTTAAAGGTTAAATTAAAAGTAGACGCGTACCAGACTAAAATAAATAGTGAAGAATAATAGAAGTCATAAAATGACCTAAAAATCTGAAATGTTACAAATAGTGTGGGCATCAGGCATTTCAGTAAATCTAGATACATTAAGCTCAGAATTTGTTGCAACATAAAACACTTCTTTGGACAAGCAGTCGACAATTAAAGTATCATGTGCAATAAGAAGGTTTTTCCGCTCAATTTCATCATGTTTCCTCTCGACAACGTTTTGGTCAACTTCAGCTTCCAATTCTTCAAAAATGTCTTTCATTTCTTTAATTTATTTAGTTAGAGCCTTTTGAATGCCCTCAAAATGTTCTTTAAGTGTTTTGAAAAATGGAATGACCTCCGTGAGATAACATTCGTTGGTTTGTTCAAAACCCCTTTCCCCTTCAGTAAGCCCAGTTGGTGTGATTATCTTTTTACAGGTTTTTTCAAATTCCGAAAAGAGTTGTATGAGTGCAAAAATATTAATTTTCACTTGACTCTTTGTTGGAATCACCCTAGGGACAAGCGTTGTAGGTGTATTTGGCGGATACACCGTCAACGCTTTGATTGGTCTTGTGGCGGTGGTCTGCTCTTTGAGAGCTTCTTCCTTTATCTTGATGAGATCTTGAGACCAAAATATTTGCTTAGGGGTCAATTGCTTCTATGGTGTGAAGGTCGCTAAATAATTCTCTTTCGAGTAATCAGGTGGTGCAATCTTAACCTTATGAGTCACACACTCAAGGTCTTTCATTTTTTCATTCATTTTCCTCCTAGTGATTTCAGCTATCTCTAGGGTATCCTCTGTGTTGTGCACTAAAGCCGGGACATGATTGTTTTTGATAATTTCATAACCATTAAATAGAGCAGGCTGAACTTGCTTTGCACGGGTGAGGCAAAACGGGTTCTTGTAGCCAATAGCTACCTTATTCTGTTCATTATAATAGGGCTTTGGTTTACACAACATGTGAGCTGTTTGAAGAGACTGGTCTTGTTTGTACAATTTATCCTCGACCTTTTCTTTTAATGTTTCATGTCCAAATAAATTTCTTAAGGTATTTGTTTTCTTTCTGTTTAAATCCTTTTTCAAAGAGCACTTTACCATTGACTTGTTATGGTTGATGGTAGAAGCAAGTTGCATTTTTACAGAATAAAGTTCCTTTTTCAAATTTTCTTCCTTAATATTACGGTCAGTGATAACTATTCTTAATTGTTCATCAATCTTTTGTTCTCTTTCCGTTAATTCAAACCTAGCCTATCTTTCATACAGTTCAACTTGTTCCTTATATGTTGCAAGTTCAGCAGTTAATGAATTATCAACTACTGTGTTCCATGTTGTGTGTCGAGAGACAGGATTGGGCATGCCCCAACGGTTCATGCATATCATTAAATCTTCTCATGTATGGTCATTTGGAACAGAAGATACATTACTTTGTACAACTGGCACTGCGTTGTCCTTTACATACTAATCATACGGAATCACATTACTATCACTCGTATAATTAGCATGTGAATCAACAACGTAGTTTGTTTGTACATCGTCATGCATCTCGTGTTCTACATGATGTTTACTAACAGCTCTAGATGTGACCAGGTCGTGTACCTCAGTAGAATGTCTGAATCATAAATAAGACGGACCAGCTTCATCATAAACAGGATCTGCGGATGATAGATTAGCCATGAACATAGTCTGTGCCGTGGGAGCCTCATCAACATCAGAATCAAAAGCATCACAATCATCAGCTTGAAACACATTATCCACATTGAGTGCTAAGTCCTGAACAGGTTGCTCATCCACATCTTCATCAATAGCGTTGTCTTGTCCACCTGCAATAAACAATAACTACTCTTCATCCAATGCCAATCCATTCTCCTGAGCTTACATCCACAACATATTGTCTTTGAAGTATTCGGAGTTCTGTGGACACTTGGGTTGAGTGCAGTTCCTTGCTATGTGGCCTATACCGTTGCAGTTGTAGCACTTAACCTGCCTTGCTTGACCTGGATTAGCATTCACGCAAAGTGTGGTGGAACATATGTGGAACATATGTAGAGAGTCCATGCATTGTTCCCCTGTCCTCTATTCTATCGACCCTGAACATTCTGAACAACAACCCTGTCGTCTTAAACTGTGGCTTGATTCCTTGGGTTAGATGAAGTTCTGAGTTGATTGTTTGTTTGAGGAAGGTACGTTTTGTATGATTGGGTTAGTAGGGCAAGTGTGTTGGTTAAATTCTCAATTAAGTTGTCTGATGTAGAGAGTCCCGAATCAAGTTGAGTGTTGTTAGCAAAGTGTGGTGGAACATATGTGGATAGTGGAGTTGTAGATGATTGTGAATAGTACTGTTGGTGTGAGACATTAGACATCAAAGCAAGAGGATCCACAATGTGTTGAGTGAATCGATCCAACATCATTTTGTTCTCATTAGCATGTGCCTCGTGTTGCTTCAGATAAGCATACAACTGATCATAGTTGGAGTCCCTCAATCCTCTGTTCAGTTTCACTGCTGTTACAAATCGACCCCATTCAGGCAACATGTTGTTCACAAACTTTGAGTTCAACTGCATTCTGGACATGGTCATCTTGATGTTCCGCATGTCATTGATGAGTTTGGCAAACCGGACATAGTAGTCGTGAATGGTTTCTGCTTTGTTCTGACGGAAGTGTTCAAAGTCATCATACAGTTGTGATTCCCGGTCTTTGGTTAATTCTAAACCTTCTAGGAGCATCTTCACATTGTCCTATATGTCCTTTGCATCAGTGTAATGATTGATGAGAGTGTAGATGTCCTTTGCTAACCCTTGAAGTAGGATATTTGTTGCCCGAATGTCAGCGTTGTACCTTTCCTTATCTTCAGGTGAGAGGTCAGAATAGACTCGAGGTCGTTCTGGACCTAGATGTAGGGCACCTTCAGTACCTTCAGCATGTGTTTCCCGAAAAGTTCCCATCTGAAATGGTCCTTTATCAATCGACTTTAGGATATTCACACATTCTCTTTACCTTGACAATACAGATGAATGCGTTGTTTCCATGATGCAAAGTCAGTCCTATCAAGCATAGGTGGTCGGTATCGGAACTGGCACATTGGATGTCTTCCGAAAGATTAGCCATCGTAATTGATTATGAAATGAATAAGTTGATCGAACAATGATTAGTGATTGTATGTTAAAAGTGATGATTGATTGTTTGAAATGGTGAATTGTTGTTCAGGTTTGTTAGGATTACAGGTTAAAATTAATCAATTTGAAGAATTTAGTCCAAAAGTCTAAAAGTCCACAACTCGCTGCCTTGTAACTCGCTGGAAGAGACTTGACAACACGTTGGAAGGAAATTGAATGGACAAAGTTCCTGTTCACAAGTCGCTAGAAAGATTGTCTTCAACTGACCTGTAACTCGCTATACTCGCTAGAAAATTGTCATCAATTAACCTGTAACTCGCTATAAGTAACTCGCTGGAAGAGAGATGATAACTCGCTAGCAAGAAATTAAACTGACAAAGTTCTTGTTCATAACTCGCTATAAAATTGTCTTCAATTAACCTGTAACTCGCTAGTCTTCAACTCGCTATTCATTAACTCGCTACCTGCAAGACTGGTTAACTCGCTGCCTAACTCGCTAATTGCACAAGATGACAAGTCGCTGACATAGTACTTACTGACACAAGTGTACTTGTAGGATCCCGTTAACACTTCACTTCATACAATCGATCACGAAATCGGAACTAGAAATGAGAAAGAGAGAGTTGTTCTAGAGAGAGAAACTAGAGAGAGAATTGAGAGAGAAAAAAGGAAAAGATATTTTTAGATATTTTGAACAACTTACTTTTCCAAGTGGAAAAGTTCCTTATATACCCCGACACTTAAAAGTGACGCGCGGGATATTTAACTAGGACTCGGGCTCGGGTTTTGCTTGCCTAACTCGCTAGAATGAAAAATTTGGTTTTTCACCTAAAAACACCTAAAAATCACCCTTTTGAACGTTTTTGCCTGGTTTCTTTTGCACAACTTGGTACTAGAAGGCTATAGCAACTATAAAAACATAAACTTTAACATCACAAACGTCAAGATCAAAGAAAACCAAGAACAAGACTATAAACCTTCAAAAACCAAACTTTTGATCTAAACTAACTAAGAAAACGCACACACAATCTAGCTAATCATCCCATGTGCTCTGATACCAATTGTAGGATATTGGAAATCATAACACAATCGAATGACTAGTGGATTAGCCAAGTTCTAGAGAGAGAAAGTAAGAGAGAACTTTCTAGTGAGAGAAAATGAACTTGTATTATGTAAATGACTAACCCACCTCTTCCATGGCATGTAAGAGGCTTACATGGTTACAATAAAACCGGCCATAAGGCCTAGGTAGTGGGCTTACACATTGGGTTTAATACCTGGCCCATTACCGAATGTTATACATTAACTACTTAACTACGAGCAACAATAAAAGGTAAAATACATGGGGTGACCGAGTCTTTTTCTAATATCTAACACATTTGATATTATGTGACAAGGTATATGAGTTGCAAACATGGTGTGAGAGGCTTCAATTTAAACATTTAGTCATTTCATTTCGTTGGAAATGATGATTTTTGAGATAGTCATTTGTTAGTCATTTCGTTGATCGTAACAACTAGAAATAGTTTATAAAAGATCATTAATTTCGATTCAATGATATTAGATGAATTTGGATTCTAGGATTTAATTATATAGTGAGTAACAAAATTTTTGGAGGAAATTGTATGTTTTATTTAGGGTATTAATGCGTAATTAGTCTAAGGGTTTCAAGTAAACAAGTTAAGAAAATAACTAGGCTTTAAATAAAATTTAGGTTTTTGATAAATGTGTAATATATAATAATAAAGAAAAAAAATATATGTATATGTTGACCAACCAAGGGGGAAAAAAGGAAAAAAAAGGAAACCGAATCCAACTAGGAGACCTCTAGGATTAGTATAAATACTCATGATATCCCAAACCCTAAATCACTTTTTCTCTCCCTCTCCTCCTCTTGGTGTCGATCGATCAAGGCAAGCAACAAGGGAAAACCATCAAAATTTTTTAAGAAATTCTAAGGTGTAGAATCGTGTGTTTCGCGGTTAAAGGTTTTAGGTATAAACCCTAACTTAATCTTTTCTTTAATTCAATTAACTATAACTTTTTAATTGGTAGAATTAGGGTTTCATAAAAATTCAGTAAATATGTTAGTTTGATCATTAAATATTCAATTAGGGTATAATTAATATCGTTTAGATGCGTTTAGTTTGGTTTAATTATTGTTAAATTTAGAATTAAAACTGGGCAAATTTTTAGGTCAACTTGTAAGTGTCATAACTCAGTCATACGGATAGGTTTTATTGATTTTCTTAAGCCTAATATTAACTACAGAGAGTCTACTTTCTAACCTTGATGGTTTCGTGAATTAAAGGTGAGTGGAAGTCAGTCAAAATATTTTTACAAGATTCATTGTCGAATATGTGTTTTTAGGTCAGAATTTAGGTTGTGTTTGTGAGGTCAAAAACCATATCAAAACATCTTTTTAATTGATGAAACTTGAACTGGAGTAAGTTCTAGGTGTTTATGAATTTCTAGAATTTTTATAGATTTTTCCCAAGTGTCTAAATAGGCCTGGTCAAGTCAAACGTTTTGGTGTGCATATCAGATTCAAATCTGGACAGTTTGTGTTGTTGATTTTTAAAAAAATAGTTAAACTTATTTTTATTGGTTGGGAAAATTACAGTAGCTTCATAACTCATTGAGGATGATGTCATCCGAATTTGGGCATCGCAAGAGGTCATTTAGTATTTTATAAAAACTCATAAAATGACTTCAAAATTCTGCAGAAAACTGAATATGTGAACACTAGTCTAAAACATGATTAGAGTTTAGATAATGTATAAGAATCATGATGGGATGTTTATAAATGTAATTTAGACATTAGTATCCATCGATTGAAAGGTTACATCGATAGGGCCATAAAGCAGTGACCATGTGTAACCCGTTCATTATGATTGTGTAGATTATTGCTTGGATTATTAGCGCGAAATTGTGAAGATTGAGGTAAGTTTCTCGTAGCCCCATTTTTTAATGTTTTCTCGAGGTGAAAATGGATACAAAATGTTTTTAAATATTTTCTATGCAGTGATTAAATGATTTTGAATTGGTTTTATTTTGGACATGGTTATATAGTTATTCATGTGGTATAATTATGTGTGCAAGTTTACATGATACACATGAGATACATGGATACATAGATACCTGAGTTGCTTGTGCCATTCCAGCCAACGTGGTAACTCTTATTGATGATACATGTTTCATACATGGATACAATGCTAGCTATGATATGATATGTTATGATTTGGTGTGTTATGGTTTGAGAAACATAATGCATGATTATAACCATTTAAATTGTCTAACTTTTACTTTATGTTCACAGCTTATTATTATATTGTTTTATGATTAAACCTACGAACTCACCAACGTAATGTTGACACTTGAGAGTATCCATTTTCAGGTGAAGGTATAGAAGCTTAAGAGATTGATGATTGCTTGGCTAGTGAGACTTAGGATCCCCTGCATTTGAAGACTTACTAGTTATTATCTGCATTTTATATTTGATATACTTTCATACTTGTACTTGTTATTTTGGAATTTTCATTTTATGACTATGTATTGTTGTGTTTCGATTAACCTCTATACAAGTCCCCTCTTGTGTCAGGTGTCGTCATGACATTTTGATGTATTTAGTGATTATGCATTTTAGTTGTTCCCTATTGTGACGATGCTTATCGTGTTACGCCTCACGATTCCGCCTTGGCGGGGTGTGACAAACTGACCGGTCAATGGTCTACCAAATTCAAACATTCAACATCAGGTCAAAGGTCAAAGATCAAACAAACAATATAAGTCAAATGGTCAAAAACAGTGCATAAATCGTATGTTTAAAACTTTGCATAAATCGCCTGTTAACATCATGCATAAATTGCCTGTTTTATTTATTGCATAAATCGCCTGTTTTAATCAGATGTGCATAAATCGCCTATTTTAACTAGTGAGCATAAATCACATGTTTTAACATAATGCATAAATCGCCTGTTTTTATTCATGCATAAATCAACTGTTTTATTTATTTCATAAATCGCCTGTTTTAATCACATGTGCATAAATCACATGTTTTACTCAAACACATAAAATCAAACATATAGCAATTCAAACACTTCTAAACACATAAATAACAATCACATAGCAGTTATGAGCATGATTCAAGACCTTTTAACGAGAGATCACAACATTCGAGGCTATTTCAAGGGATCTCGAGCAGAGCAAAAGACTAAACCACAAACTTGAGCAATAAGTGATCTAATGATCATTCTAAACTACCCTAGAATAATTTAAACCACTTACGAACATTATATACCCAATTTTGCATTCAAATATCCCCTTAAATTCATATGTCATGGTTACAAATCAAGTGAAATCCTAATGAGTGAATCATAAGAACATGACAATATTTCAAGAGCATTAGGAGACATACCACAACATTTTGGACGCACTAACATAAACTCACAAACACTCCTCTTAACTTGACACAATATTCGACCTAAGAATCATCAATATCTCACACATATGTTAACCATATTCAAA
>BQNB010048693.1:0-42434 GCA_026074375.1 Tanacetum coccineum
GGGGGTGTTACAATTTATCCCATTTAAATTACTCATTTTGTATAAATTATTGCAAGAATTGTTACTTAATCGTTTATATTTTAGATTTACAGTAAATATAGAGTACTTTGTGAAGATTAGCTAATAGGCACGCATTTTGGAGCTGAAGAATACTATTCTGACATACTATACGCCTTATCCATCAAGGAAGATACGGCGTATCTGTGCCTGCACATCAAAAGAAACCACGAAGAAATAATGATCTATATGTCATATCCAGGATGTTTCATACGCCGTATTCTATTTCGAGTAATTAAATATTCTGAAAGATATTAAACGTGGTCCGTAGTCCAAGAAAACTCCTAATATGCCGTATTGACCTCGACCAATACGGCATATTGAAGAAATTCCAGAAACTATAAATAGAAGACCTAAAAATAAGTTTTAGGTGTGCTTGATCATATTTAAGATACCATAACCAAAAAAGTTGATTTTCAGAAGACAAGAAGACTAAAGAAGGTCTCGCAACGCGCTTAATTCCATAGGAAACACCTTGTAATGCTCATACTTTTAATAATTGTTCAATTTTTGGTATCATTCGTTTAACTCAGTTAGGTTACCTTGGTTGTTCATTATTATGCTTGTATACATTACAATGGTTAAGGGCTAATACCCTTGGGTATTAGCCATGATTATGATAATATAATGTTTGGTTTGTTTATATCGATTGCTTAATTTATTGTTGATTGTTGATTATGTTTATCAATTATACTTGTTTATGTGCTTAAGTATGCGGCCTATCATTCAACTAGGTCTAGTGATACCGACCAAGTTAGCTAGATACTGGTATGGCTCTTCATATTGGGATTTATACATCTAGAATCATAGGATCATAATTATTAACCTATCTTTACCATTAGTTTAGTGAACACGTTGGACTAGTAGGAGACCCTAAAATCAACAAATGACGTTCTGATTCATGTGGTAAAGACTCGAACATTGAACTACTAGAATATAAATTGTCATTAAGCAATAAGTGGGTAAAGTCTCGATAAGCTAGGGTTTAGTAAGAGCACCATTACTAATCTCCTAAGATAGATTATAATCAGCAAATAAAATACTTTATGCGGATGTATTTAATTGTGACAGAATTCTACGTGTCTAGGTTTCAAGAAGAAGTACTGCCTGAATCTAGGAAAGATATAACCCTTAAAATAAGTCATTTATTGCACTAAATAAACAAACCAACATTCTATTTGATTATTATTGGCTTGACCGCTCTTCTATCTTCTGATTATCTGCTTGCGTGTGTTATCGTGTTTTAAATAGATCTAAGTCACCACCAAACCTGTGCCAGTCTCTCAGACTGAAAACCCCCTTTCACTGTTAGGTTTAGCATAGGTTTAACTTATAATTAACATAAATTAGATAGATTAGATCTGACATAAGATAACTAAAATACTAATACACTTGGGAATTACGTTCTCGATCTTAGTGATCGACACCTTACTTACCAACGAAGCTACATCTGATCGGGTACACTGCCCGTTAGTGTTGTTTTTAGGTATAGTCGGTAAAATATAAATGTAAAACCTTGATAATAATTAATACCTACACATGACGACACACATCACCTCTTCTCTGCTTTCCTAGACATTCTGATTTTTCATGTAGTTTTCCATTTGATCAAGATGGTATTAATGTTCTTTACTTGAATTACATCGATCTCTCATCATGATATTGATAGCATTTTGCATTCTTTGAATATCATCATATGCCATCTCTCTCTTAGACACTTCAGCCAATAATTCTGGTGATACTTCTTCAGTGGGTACTTCATCATCATCAATTCCTTGATCATCTAGCCATGCATCAAAATCCTCCAACTCTTCTTAAGTATCTGAACCAGAAGGAGTTGATTCATCTATTGCTTAAGATGACAATGACTCACCCGTTATATACATTCTAAACTCAGAAGTCCTTTGTCTTTTCGCATTGCTCTCCCACTCAGGACGAGCATCATCATCATGATGGTCTTCATGATCATGAGTGCGAACAATAACAAATCTACAAGGTTCAACAAGAGGAGTAGATGTATCAAACTTGATCTTCAGTGACAGCTATATGGAGATATCAACTTGTTGTGCTTGTTCATCATCCTTCATCTTCAAATATAACTGGTGTTGAAGATCGAGGATGGAAGAACTTGCAGATGAAGTAGGATGCACATGAAGAATATGATTTGACATGTAGTCCCTTAAGAACGAGTCAACCTGCGTGGGAACAATGTTAGCTACATCATTAGTAACCTGTCCAGATAACTCAACCCTATTGTTCTCTCGTTCCTTCTGCACAGCTTCAGCAACCATAGTAGTAATATCATCCTTGACCCTTTGTCTTTCTCGTCTAATTGCTTAGGCCACAGCCCTGGGAAGATTATTCTTCATGGATTCGTTAGTGTTGTGATCAATCATCTTAGGAACTACTTCCTTCAATGTTTCATAAACACCTTTGTTGATAGCACCAAAATATTTCCTTGGAATGGACGATTGCTTCAAGTGTCTGAACATGTAGCCATATCGCCTGATCATCCTGTGAAATACACTCCTGTATTGCTTGACTCGGTCTGGCTTGGGTTTTGTGTAGAAGAAGTTGTTGGTTTAGATGATGAAGGTATAGGATCAGAAACCGTCAATTCCTAGAGTTTCTCTTTATCTGGAGATAAAGGGGTAGTATGAGTCCTAAGGGATCTAATCGGTGTGGGTGGGGGTGTATCCTTAATCTCCACTATACCCTTCCCTTTCTTCCTAATCAAAGCATCTCTAGCTGATTCTTCCTCCTCATCATCATTGATAATCAACACATCATCACTTTTCTTCACCTCTGTTCTTTCCTTATGACTCCCGAGTTCTAACCTAGTGTCGGGATCTTCTTGGCTATTAAGAATTTCATCCATGAACTCATCTTCATCAAAATTATCACCACCTTCCACAATCTTCTCTATCTCCTCATCAGCTAAGTGCTCTTCAACTGTCTTAATGTTTTCCAGAGCTTCCAAGTCTTCAAGACTTCGGGCTATAGAAATGCTTATTTGCGTTGCCTCCTCTAAACTAGCAATATCAATCTTAGCAAACGTAGGTATCGGTGTTTCATGATCCGATTGACGTCTTATTGGAATCCTAATTATTGTTGATTTGTGAGGAGCACTTGGTTCACCTTGATGTTTAACGGGGTTAGGCGGCCTAGGGGCGCTCCTATGCGTTCCTGGGGTAGACTCAATCGTTTGTGACTAAGTCATAGGAACATCTACCCAAAATGTTGAAGCATATAAATGGTAGTGTCTGGTAAGCTTCATCTCCTCCGTCAGCATCCATTCTAGAATCCTCACTCCTTCTCCTTCCTTGTTCTTTCTAGAGTTGAAAATTGATTTAACAATTTCATCATTTAAAACTCTGTGATAACGCTCATGAAGTCTCTTTGGAATGTTAGGGTTCTTAGTCATGAAGTGACCAACAATAATCTTTGTAAATCTTGGGCAAGGAATAATTGTAGTTGGATGCATTAATGAATAATGTAGGCCTTCCCAGATTAGTGTAGCATAATCTACATGCACATTGTTGATGAAATAGTATATCATTTGCATTATCTGGAATGGTGGCTGATCCAATCTTGTTTCTCTAGTAGTCAAGCACCTTGAGAAAATCTTCTCAAGTGTCTGCCACGGTTGAGGTAAGCCTTTTGTCACAAACTGTCCAGGATGATGCATCAGTAGAGAAAATCCAAGTTCATTCCGAAAGAATGGAAGCATTTCTGTGAAAGTTAGAGGTTTAATGAATGCAACATTATTGTTATCAGTGGCTTGAGGCAACTGAAACATACGTCTAAAGTCGTCTACTAAAAACTTGAACTCCTTTGTGTCAATGAAGAACTTGAACTTATCCTTTGAATCATCCAGCTTGAGAGTATGCCATAATTGCTGAATGTAAATCTAAGGTACTGAAGCAGAAGCTGCCAAAGAGAATTGTAGTGGATGTGGTATCAAAATGTTTCCAAGAATCTTGCTGGATGTTGGATTAATCAGATCAATCTTCTTATTTGCATCCGCGAAGTCATACTGCTTGTTTGGTGGACAAAGTTGTTCTCTTGAAACTACTTGTTATGGTTGTTGTTCCATGATGAATTCTGAATGGTTTACAAGAATGTGTTAGATCAAAAATAATTCATTTATAATATTTTTGTCTCTTTTTGCTCTGTCTGTATTATATGTTATGGCAATTCTTTTTGAACATATTTTTGATCAATTTCTTTCTCATGTGCTTATTTTTTGCTTTTACGAGAACATGCCATATGCTTTATTCGCATTATTCTTTTGATTTCACTTTGTATGTTCTGGAAATTCTTTTTCGAACATACTTTGATTTGCTTTTTCACGTATGGATTTTATCTCTCTTTCTGTCTATAATTTCTCACCAGAAAATCTTTGTGTAATGACACTCTTTCAAGAATAATGAAGATAAACTCTGATTTTGAATAATACTCAATTTTGAAAAATACAAGAGTTATCATTCATATTCTTAAAACCCGTTTATGAAAGAGTACCACTTTGACAACACACTTACACCTTCTTGATAAAAAATCCAAGATTTCACCAAAAAATCACTTGATTAACTTTTCAAAGACTATCAAAGAATATAGCTATAGAACAAGCTCTTTTATATTTCAATTGAATAGTCACTAAGCTACTACCACATTCTATCCTTTAGAAAACGCTCAAAACCAGATCTAACTTATACCATTTGGTCAGTAAACTGCTACCACATTCTAAATTCTAGAAAATGGTCGAAACCAGATGTAACTTAGACCATTTAGCTCAATTAAATATAGAAGAATTTGACACAAGCTGTATTAATCATTAAATCATTTGCATTTTGATTTTGAATCCTTTTGAAATCGTTTGAAAAACTTGAGTGATTATGATAAGTAAGACACATGAGATACTAATTCGTTCCACAGACATTCGAGCTTTGATCATGTTTTTGCATACACATATCAATTTCATATCTGTAACACCCCCAAATACGGTCGCGACGGAATAAGGGTCCGAGAGTGTTACATCATAGATCAATAGCACAAGATATGAGAAAGACCTCTATATGAGTCGTTTGAAAATAATACATTGTATTAATTAAATTGTTTGTTACAAAAGCCCATAGCTTAACTTGTTCAATCTTGAAAAGTGTAAAGATTTTAATACTTAACAAATACTCCAAAATGTAATGCACTTAAATCTTTATAATAATGTGACTCTAAAATGATGACCACCAATGTATCCTTGTTCTTGCCTTATTGACCTGAGAAAAACATGCTTTAAAAAGTCAACATAAAGTTGGTGAATTCATAGGTTTAAGTAATGTATAAAGTAGGACCACAAGATTTCCAAGTGTAAGACATTTAACACATACAATATCTCAAAATGTAATTACGAAATATACTAAGCTCATGACACTGAAGCTACAACATATATGTATGCAAATCAATGTAAATAATGTGCCCGTGTAGATGTTCAACCCACAACATCCAAAGTCCGACATGGTATACGTTCGTCGTTTCGGTACCGCCAAAACTAGTGAGCGCTACTCACCCGAATAGGGATGTTAATCCCAAATAGATCTATTCATAACATTCGCGCTTACAATCCAGTAATTAATAGTTTATGATTCATAGGCATAGTGGGTTATAGCTACTTAGACAAACTCGTAATTTGTTTAAAGTGTATTTGCGTCTAAATGTAAAACAATGCATGTTTCTCACCCCGAGAATTGTAAATCATTAGAATCGTATAAAAATGGGGCTATGAACTCACCTCAAGTGAATGACTGATTATCTAAATCAAGTAAGTGAAATATCTCGAGAAATCCGAATGCAACCTAATTAATGTATTTAATGTAAATACAATATCATAAGTTATAGAGTTACGCCACCACCTAATAGTTCTTGGTTTAGTTTAAAATGTCAACACAATATTTAAATTGTACTTGTTAAATAAGTGTCCATGTATTTGTACTTGTAAAATAAAATGTTATCTTTATTCAAATTGATTATTGTTAAAAATAATTGATTTAATATTTTTATTGTTTATATAATGATATTATATAAATAGTTTAATTGTTTTATAAAATAATATTTATAAAGTTAAAAACGTATATAAATATTATATAAATGTTATGACAATATTTCTTAAGGTTTTTATAGCCCAAACGGACTCGAAAACACTCGTAAACCATATTTTTAGTTTCTAACAGATTGTATATTTTTATAAAAATTACAAAAAATTGTTTATAAAAATAATTTAGTTTTTGTAATTTCTATTTATTCGAAATCTTTAAAAACGCGTAACTTGCTCATTTAACTTCGTTTCGCCTGTTCTTTATATATATATGGAATCATGACGAGATAAATTATTCAAATAAAATACTCACTGTTTTTACAAAAATCTGTGTCGAACACAGTAACCCAAAATAATTTATAAAATAGTTTTATAACTTTAAAACTTTCAAAACCCGTAACTCATTCGTTATAGCTTTGTTTTTGGAGTTTCTTATATGCTTGGAATCCTCATGACATGTAAGATCATCATAAAATATTTGTACATTTTTCTCAGACCTGAAATAGTAGCTATTTTTATAAAATAACTTTTATAAAAACACTTTTATATATTTAATTATCGCAATCTTGTAAATGTCATAACTTCTTCGTTATAGCTCGGTTTTTTGAGTTTCTTATATGCTTAGATTCCTTATAAAATGTACTATCATAATAAAATGCTTCCATAATTTTATATAATTCGAATTTCAACAAAATCATTAAAACAATTAGCATTTATATATATGTAATTTATAAGTAGTTTTATAAATAACTTGATTAATTAGTACAAGTCCTCTACCTTAATTTATACTATATATCTTACATATTTTAGGTTCTCATATCTATGTCCATGATGTTTGTCCAAGTAAAGTGTTCTCATGATAATTTATATATAACTTTTGTAATTAACTTTCAACAATTTAATTTATAAACTAAACATATAAATTATGCAACACTTATATAAAGTGTATCCTTGCATTTTAAACATTATTTCACCATAGATTAATATAGGTTTGAACCTTAAACGTTCTTGTAATATTTTATAAACTATAAAAACAAACCTAGGTGGTGATTAACATAATAACAAGTATATAAATCATATAAATAAAGAATTAGAAAGTTTAGGGTTTAAGTAAACCTTGGATAAGTGTAGGATGGTGAAGAACACAAAATCAAACCCTAGAAATCAAACGTAATTCGAAACCTTAGATTGAAAATCCTAGTTTTTTTCTTGATTAAACCCTTGTTTAATTTACCAACCAAGCTTCCTAATCACTTCCAAACACCTTATATATAATACCTAAGAGTACTAGCACACTTGTAATCTTTGAAATATCAAAACTATGAAAACCCTAAGTTGTTAAACTTGAGTTGTGGTTTGGGAGCTTTTAGAGAGAGTTTTGTGTGTTTTGATTACTTGTAGAATGAAAGAGTATAATAAAGAACCTAAGTCTTGCTATATATAGTCAAAGGTAATGTGCAAACTACCTTAAACTAAACCATGGACTTGTACTGGTTTCAAGGACTAGTTGTAAGAGATTGTAAGATGTTCTCCTCCTCCCTAGGAGGAGGGAACGGTCCAAGGGCAAGAAGAGGGTACTTTGATTAGCCAATTACTAGAAAAATGGGATTATAAGGTACTTATGTAAGGTTAACAAAGTGATAAGACCTTAGTGGAGTGTTTTGGGATTTAATTTGTGTGTGTATTACTTGTATCGGGCCATAAGTAGTTATAGAAGTTAAAAATGAATTAATTTTGGGTATTGGGTATAATAATGGGTATTTTTTGAGTATAGATAGGTATAGGTACTTCCGGGTATGCCTAAATGTATTTTATTGCGAAACGTAGACGCTTTACGTAACCAATAAAAATATAATATGAAAAGTTATAAATTATCCTCGTAATAATTATATAACACTTGCTTGACGTAAACTTTTACTTGTTTGATGTCCGTTTACATTAAATGTTGATTTTTAGTTTACGCGATTTAACTAAACGATGAAAATTAAAAGCAAACATGTAAAACCCTAAAACTAATTATTGGCAATAATTGATTCGTAAAATAACTTGAAATAACAGAGTGTTACAGTCTTCCCCCATTAAAGGAGCCTAGTCCGCAAGGCTCAAGATGCGGCACTTGTCGAGGGTGCGTTTTTATGAAGATATGCGAATACTTCTTCCAGAATTGATCTTTACGTTCCCATATGAACTTAAGACCTCTCCTGGAGTTCCATCGAACCTTGACGATTGGAATGCGGCTTTTCTTTAACCGCTTAACCTTATGATCCATAATCTCCACTGGTTCTTCAACAAAGTAAAGCTTATCATCAATGTGTATTTCATCCAACGGAATTGCCAACGGCTCGTCGGATAAACATTTCTTCAAATTGGATACGTGAAACGTGATATGAACTTTTCTTAGTTGTTGAGGAAGTTCGAGTCAGTAAGCAACGGTTCCCACTTTGGCTAACACCTTGAAAAGCCCAATATACCTCGGGTTTAACTTCCCCCATTTTCCAAAATGGATAACCCCTTTCCAAGGTGATACCTTCAACATGACTCTATCGCCTTCTTGAAATTCTAAAGGCTTACACCTCACATCAGGGTAACTCTTGTAGCTATAACAAGCGGCTTGAATTCTTTGCTTGATCTGAACAATCTTCTTAGTTGTCTCATGGATGATTTCTAGACCGGTGAGTTGAGCATCTCTGACCTCCGCCCATCAAACAGGCGATCGACACTTCCGACCATAAAGTGCCTCAAAGGGAGCAGCTTTAATGCTTGTATGATAATTGTTGTTGTACGAAAATTCGATTAGCGGTAAGTGTCTATCCTAACCATTCCCAAAGTCTATCATGCAAGCGCGTAACATATCTTCTAGTGTCTGAATGGTATTCCATGTCTCGTGACTACTTCTTTCATGTATAGTCTTGCCAATTTGTCCATAGAGTCATTTTACCTCATCGGTAAGAAGTGTGCGGACTTGGTAAGTCGGTCTACAACCACCCAAATGGTATCATAACCACTTGACGTCCTTGGGAGCTTGGTGATGAAATCCATGATGATATTGTCCCATTTCCATAGAGGAATCTCAGGTTGCACCAACAAACCAGATGGTTTTTGGTGTTCAGCTTTGACCTTTAGGCATGTCAAACACTCGCTAACAAAAGTAGCAATATCAGCTTTCATGTTGGGCCACCAATATAATTTCTTCATGTCTTGATACATCTTGTCAGAACCCGGATGAACAGAATATTTTGACTTGTGAGACTCATGCATAATCAAAGTCCTTAGGTCACCATAGCACGACAACCAACTTCTGTTATTCAAACACAGCATTTCGTCTGCACGCGGTTCCAACATTTCCATCCTAGGGTAGTCTGATTCCCTTAAAATTTCAATCAGCATACCTCCCACATCTTCAGCATTGAGGTTTTTTATTTTTCTTGCCTTAGTCTGAGCTTCTAAAATTTGCTTGGGAAGATCCAAGCCAACAGTCATCGCTAAGGTTCGAACCCGTAATGGCTTAATTCATTCTTTTCTGCTCAAAGCGTCAGCCACTACATTAGCTTTTCTCGGGTAATAACAAATTTTGCAATCGTAATCATTGAGTAATTCTAACCAACGACGTTGTCTCATGTTCAATTCCTTCTGATCAAGGATGTGTTGCAAACTTTTGTGATCAGTGAACACGATACACTTTGTTCCGTACAGATAGTGCCTCTAAATCTTTAGAGCGAACACTACTGCTCCTAACTTCAAGTCATGAGTTGTGTAATTCTTCTCATGAATTTTTAGTTGTCGTGATGCATAAGCAATCACCTTCTCTTTTTGCATTAAGACAACACCTAATCCTTTATGCGAAGCATCACAATAAACAATAACGTTCTCAGCTCCTTCAGGTAAAGCCAAGATAGGTGCACTGCATAACTTCTCTTTCAATAGTTAGAAAGCTGCTTCTTGTTTGTCACCCCAATCAAACTTGACCTTCTTCTGGGTTAGCTTGGTCATTGATTTGGCGATCTTTGATAATCCTTCAATGAATCTTCGATAAAAACTAGCAAAACCTAAAAATTGATGGATCTCTATTGGTGACTTAGGAGATGCCCAATCTTTAATTGACTCAATCTTGGCGGGATCCATGTGAATGCCCTTATTGTTAATCACAGGACCAAGGAACTGTACTTTGGGAATCTAAAATTCACACTTAGAAAATTTTGCATACAACTCCTCCTTCTTAAGCAATTCCAAGATTAACTTGAGATGCTCTTCGTGCTCTTGCTTGGTCTTTGAATAGAGCAGAATATCATCAATAAAGACAATCACAAATTTGTCTAGGTATGGCTTGCACACACGATTCATAAGATCCATAAATACAGCCGGTGCGTTAGTCAAACCAAATGGCATAACTTGAAATTCATAATGTCCATATCGAGTTTTGAATGTGGTCTTCGTGATATCTTCTTCATGAACTCTCAGTTGGTGATAACCCGATCTCAGGTCGATCTTTGAGTAGATACTCGACCTGTAACACCCCCAAAATGGGTCGCAGCGGAATATGGGTTGGCGAGTGTTACTTCATAGATCAATAACACAAGATATGAGAACGACCTCTATATGAGTCATTAAAAATTGATACACTGGATTAAATAGACTTGTTTGTTAGAATAGCCGAAGCTTAAATAGTTCATCCGTGAAAAGTAAAGATTTTAAGACATAACAAATATTCCAAAAATGTAATGCATCCAAATCTTTATAGTAATGACTCCAAAATGATGACCACCAATGTATCCTTGTTTCTCGTACCTTATTGACCTGAGAAAAACATGCTTTAAAACGTCAACATAAAGTTGGTGAATTCACAGGTTTAGTAAATGTATAAAATAGGACCACAAGATTTCCAATGTAAGACATGTAACACATACAATATCTTAAAAGTAATTACGAGTGCACTAAGTTCATGACACCGAAGCTCGACATATATGTATGCAATTTAATGCACTAAATGTGCCCATGTAGATGTTCAACCCGCAACATCCAAATTGTTCCGACATGTATACGTTCGTTGTTTCAGTACTGTCGAAACCGATGAGCGCTACTCACCCGAACGGGGATGTCAATCCCAAATAGATCTATTCATAACATTCGCGCTCGCTAACTAGCAATTGACAGTTCATGAAAGTGGGCAATAGTGGGTTTCGCTACTTAGGCCAACTCGTAATATGTTTAAAAGAGTACTTGCGTCCAAATGTAAAACAATGCATGTTTCTCACCCCAAAGTTGTAAAACAATATAATTGTAATTGTATAAAATGGCCTAGGGGGGGCTATGATATCACCGTTAGTGAATGCTTGAATTATCTATAAAGCAAGTAAAGAAAAGTGTGATTCGCCTCGGCAATTTGATTGCAACATAATTAATTATTGGCCGTTATGCAGTATAATGTATTTCTTATAATTTAAAAACATCACATGTAGTTATAGTTACAACCAAACCTATAGTTTTTATTTAAGTCTTTATAAAGTTTAAAACCAATTAAATTAACTACGTACTTTGTTTAAATGAAAGTGTGTTGGTACTTTGTAGCCGTAAGTAAATATTGATTTTCGTTTACTAATGTACTATTTTGGGAAATAAATATTATAGGATTAAAATGTTTTTTATTGATTACATAATGTTATTTTCATTATTTTAGTTTAGTTGTTTTATAAACTAATAGTATTATAAAGTAAAAATAGTGCGCTGTGATCTTTTTAAAACCTAGTATCTTTATCGTTTAGAATTCCCGTTTTTTACGTTTATTAATATCCATGGGTCTTCGGTATCAAAATAAATTTTTCCAAAACATCATATTTATAAAGTTTAAGCCTCTGATGAACAGTAACTTTTACTGTTCATGACAGTTTGTTTTTATAAAATTAATTATATACAACTTGTAAAATACGTAACTTGTTCGTTGTAATTCCGTTTTTCGAGTTCTTTATGTCCGTGGGTTCGTATTAAGGAAATTTATCAAAATATTATATTTATAAAATTTAAACCCCTGATGAACAGTAGTATTTACTGTTCATAACAGTTTATAAAAATTGTTTTTATAGAATTAATTATATATAACTTGTTTAAATCGTAATTTGTTCGTTATAATTCCGTTTTTCGAGTTCTTTATGTCCGTGGGTTCGTATTAAGGAATTTTATCAAAACATTAGATTTATGAGATTTTTACCTCTTTTAGAACAGTACTTTTACTGTTCATCACAGTTTTTTTATAAAATTGTTTTTTAGAGTGGTTTTAAATTGGCAAAAATTGTCCTTAAGTTAGACAAATTGATGTTTAGTCCCCAAATAGTTTGAAAGTGCAAACATCGTTCTCTAATGGTTTAGCAAAAGTGCAAAAAAATTCGTTCCATATGGGTATTAGCACACAATTGCATGTTTAGTTCTCATTTTATTTCCTCTAAAGTTTTGCCAAATTGCATTTTGCGTAGTTAACCTGGGCTACGATTTAATTTGCAAAATAGTTTGATTTTGGGACGATTTTTGCACTTTCTAACTATTTGGGACGAAACATGCAATTTGGCTAAACCTTAGGGACGATTTTTGCAATTTAATCTTGTTTTTATAAAGTTAATTATATATAAGTTGTAAAATCCGTAACTTGTTTCGGTAATATTTCCGTTTTACGAGTTCCTCTTTTCAGGCAACACGATCCTTGTATAAGTGTACTATTTTTTTAAAAATTATAATAAAATTGGTTCTCATGGTTCAATCCAACAGTAGGTATTAAAAGTATAATTAGGGTTTTCAATTAATAAAGTTAGTTTGTATTCATTTTTGCTTAAAGACCTTGCACCATAATTTTACCAAGTGTTGTACCGTATATTTTACAAGTATTAAGTCCTCTAAATGTTCATGTCACTTATTATACAAAAATCCTAAACCACTTTATTATAACTTCTTAAAATGAAATATAGGTGGTGTATTTAAACTTATACAACAAGGTATTTACACAATAGAAAATGAATGATATGTGAAGACATGGAATACTTTAAATAGACCTTTCAGAAGATAAAGTAGGATGATTGAACACCAAGATAGTAAACCCTAACCAAGCCTCAAATCAAACCCTAATCAAGGAAAAAACCTAAATATGTTTTTCTTGTTATTCCTTGTTTAAAACACGAATCCAAGCTTGTTTCACCACTTGGTTAACCTTGGTAACCTTAGAATGAACACTTGAACACTTGGATTGCCTTGAATGCAAAAATTAAATGAAACCCTAATACACAATATGTATGCCGTGGGTTTGGAGCTTCTTTTGGGAGAGAAAGATATGTTTTTCTTCAAAAATGGAAAGCAGTAGAAGCTAGTTACATATGAGTCCTTTTATAGCATTTGGGAAACCATTTTAAACAACCTTAAATCGAAACCAATGGGGACTATTAGTGGTTTAAGGACATGGTGTAAGAGCTCTCCTCCTCCTTAGGGAGGAGGGTACTCTTTTGACAAGCCAATTCTTGATACATGATTGCTTCATAAGGATTAATTAGTGTGTAAGTATAAACATGTGTAGAAAGGAAAGTTAGTGGGGATTTTGCATTTCTTTCTTATGTAAACCTTTAGGTCCGGTTTATATGAGTTATAGGTAAACAAAATAAGTTAATTTTGAGTATTGGGTATAAAAGTGGGTATTTGTTTGAGTGTAGATGGGTAAAGGTGCTTCCGGGTACGACCGAATGTAATTTATTGCGAAACGTAAGCGTTTTACGTAACCTACAAAAATAAATTATATGAAAAGTTATAAATTGTATTACTCTTAAATCAATCATATAACACTTGCTTGATGTAAACTTTATATTTGTTTGGTGTCGTTTACTTGGAACGTTGATTTTTTGTATTACGCGATTTAAATATAAGTTAATAATTAAAAGCGAACGCTGGTAAAACTCTAAAAATTAAATAATTAGAATGTACTAAAGTTGTAAATACCTGAAAATGAGGAAATGTTACAGTCTCCACCCGTTAGGAGAGCCTTGTCCCAAGGCTCAAGATGCCTACAATTTATTTTTCGTGGGTGCGGTTTTTTGTGTAAGAGTTGCGGATAATTGTTCCCGGAAATTGATCTTTTTATTGCTGTTAACATGTGAACTCAGGACCGCCCTTGGAGTTCCTTTGAACTTTGATGATGGGATACGACTTTGCCTTAACTTTCTTGACTTCATCGATCCAGATTTCCACTGGTTTCTTCAACAAAGTAGAGTTTATCCTCAATGTGTTTTCAATCTAACGGAACTGCACATATGGGCTCGTCAGATATTCAACTTCTTTAGATTGCATTACATGAAAACTGCTATGTACCTTGCTTAAATGTTGAAGGTTATTTAGTTCGATGATCTATAAGCAACAAGGTTCCCACTTTGGCTAACACCTTTGATGAAAGGGACCATTATACCTTTGGGTTCAACTTCCCAGTTTTCCAAATATGTACGACCCTTTCCAAGGTGATACCTTTAACATAACTCGATCACCATACCTTGATACTCTAGGCAGGCTTACGCTTCACTTGGCGTTAGTCTTTTGGCGATCACGAGCAGCTTGCATTTGTGGTGTAATTTGGACAATCTTCTCGGATTGTTTCATGAACAAGTTCCTGGGACCGGTCTGAGCCGGGAGCATCTCCAACTTCGGCCCAACACACAAGCGATCGACACTTTCGGCCATAAGTGCCTCGAATGGGGCAGCTTTAATACTAGCATGATAACTATTATTGTACGAGAATTCGATCAGCGGTAAGTGTCCTTTCCAACCGTTGTAGTAGTAGTATAGGCAAGACTCGAGGGTTATTATTCTCCAGGGGAATAGGTTGGAAAGGCTTGATCACGGTCTAATAGAATTCTAGGAGTTGAGAGAAGATTATTTTTATGTTTTTATATTTTATAGAAAGCATGTAAATCTATGGTTTGAGAGGTTGGTTTGTTTAACTAATAACTAAACTAATGTCTACTCTAATCTATTGGTTATAAATTTATGATAATTAAATGTATTAACTTAATCCTGTTGCCTTGTCACACTTGTGATGATCTGTGTAAGTATTTCCTAGGTCATGAACGGATTACACGAACCCGCCGTCTATTTAATATTCGTTTAAGGCAAACGAACAAAGTTAAGTAGTATTAAAGGACTATTACAAAGGCCCATAGAGTATATTAGATGCTTGTGAAATATCTTAAGAGGGATCAACCATATGAGGGGGTAAGGTAGTATGAGGACTATTACCCGATGGTATCCTTTCTACGTACTCACGTTTCCCAAGACATGTCTACAATGATACAAACAAAATCTGGTTTTCTAAAGCCTAACGTGCACATTCATCAACAAGAAGCAACAGTAATAGGATCTACCAATTCCAAACTTTCATTGCAATCATAAGCAAATACAATGGAGGGTTTAGCCTAGCATGGTTTATAATGAAAGAAAAGAAGAGGATTAAATCAATCACAAAACACATAGTCTATTTGAATAATTAATGGATAATACTTTACTTGAATTAAGATTAAAAAATGGAAATCCAAGGTAATACAATAGGGTTTTGAGGCCCTAAAAAAAATTACGACCTATGATGCTGCTACAAAGCGCTAGGGTTCATCTCCCTAAAGTTATACAAAGTTACACACTTAAAACCCTAAAATTGGTTTTGTATATATAGAAATATCATTGCAACGACGTCGCTTTGTACTCCTGACGCCATCGCTACGTAGATGGTTCTAGATCCACTTTAAGTCGGCCATGTCCTGACGCCGTCGCTGAATCTCTAACGCCATCACCATGAATGTTGTGACGCCGTCGCTTTATGGTTGCGACGTCGTCTCCAGGCCCTGAGTGAATAATTCTTCATGGTTCTTGGTGTAAAGTCGTGGTCTTGTCCGTTTCTTTTCCAAATGAGCCCAAGTCACGTGTATTTCCTCCAAATGCCATCCAAGTGCTAAAAACCTAAAAACAAACGATTAAGCACATAATCTGGGCATATTTGCATGATTTTGAAGGTTAAATGACCCTAAAATAGTGTATAAATGACACCTCATCAAATACCCCTACACTTGGGATTTGCTTATCCTCAAGCAAATGGGCTTTTCTACCTAGACAATAACAATATGAGGGTCATTTAACTTACTCTTTAAAAGTATTTTACAACACAACCTTCTAGACCTCGTAATTAAAAGCACGAAAAGTATATTCTAGCACCTCACACAAGTGTTTGGGATTCTCTCTTTCTCTCGGGTGTATAATAAACTATAATATAATGGGGAAATGGAAAATCAACACTTATTACCTGTCATAGCATATAAATTACCATAGGCTTGGTAAAGGATCGAACCTCCACCGCTTAGGCGCAAGTATTATTCATTACTATCTAAGAGGGCTTTTAATGGGTTGCGGGGTGTAGGTGTAAGATAACATTAATGGAAACAGAAATGGATGGGATACATTTAGGTGGCTTTGGGTGAATTTGGAGTGGAAAGGTTAGCTAATTATTTATACGAATGCACGTTGGTTTGGTTGCTAAGCCAAAGACTCGGACAAAATATACAAACTCTACACAACTCTACATCAATCTCTCTTTTTTTCTTGACTTTAATATAAACATAAACATAAGCAAATGGCAGCCCGTATATTTTTTAACTTTATATATATATATATATATATATATATATATCAATTCTTTTCTTTTCTTTTTCTCATTTTTTGTACACTTTTGCCCTGTCATTGCTTAAACATATAATATATCATGGGGGTTTATAGATACACCCCTACACTTGAACTTTTACATACTTGATTATTTACAATCTAACTAATTACCCGATTTGAGTTGGATCAAAATAACATGGAGCTTATTGAGCTCTATCAGGGGTAATAAATTACTTCTTTCCCAGTTCTTCATAAGATGAATACTACCATGAATCCCAATCGTCCCAAAACAGTATTTACAAGGATAAGGACTTAGCAACCGTGTACTCAAATAATTAACTTGGGTTAAAACAATAATGTACTAAAAGCGAGTACATACAAGGTAGACTAAGGCGATTTGGGTGTAACGATTGGTTTAAGGGTGACAATGCTCTTTCATTAATAGCGGTCCGGGCTTAACCAGAAAATTACAAAAACCGTAAAAAAGGATAGGCTCGAAGGGTTGTACTAGGGGTATCCTGTACTAAAAATGAGTGCATAGCAAGGGTATGGGATAGTTATATAGTAGATGTGACCATAATAACAATTACAGGTTTAAAACATGGGTTAATCCTAGTGCCTCTTATCTAGCAAATCCTAATACTTACTATGCGGTCTCAGAATGCATCACAAAAACAAGTTCTAGAATTTAATATACTACCGGTACACTCATATAATTTAATATCGATACCAATGCTCCAGAAAAGGAGACCTAGACCATACGTACACATCTGTAACGACGGAATAGACACATATGACTGCATTCGAACCTTAACTCGAATTCCTAAAGATCTAAAGACGAACCTCACATTTTTGAGGTAGAATTTTGAGGGCTTTTGTGCTAGTCATACACATTCCTATACATGAGACGCTATTAATACTTGGTTTTTGTCGGTATGTGTCATAAAAAAATTTAAATTTTGGTCAAAATTACCTTTTTATGCTATGGTTCGATATATTACCGCAATTATCATTTTAAGGAACAAAGCATAACGTAAATGAAGGAAAGGGGGGGGTGTTTCTAATGGCCTATTTACCCCTAGCACTTAGTTGAAGCATTAATCCCCCAATGTTCTATAGAAGTACCTGTAAAAACGAATAAAAAGAAAAGAAAACAAGTAAAAGAAACTAGTACTCCCCTGGTTTGCTCAATAATGGAGAAGAACCATGCGATAACTGGTTAAATCGTCCTCCAAGAGTCGTCTAATGAAAACATCCTAAGATCTTTCTAGCTTCTTCTTGTCAAATATAACCTGTAAATCAAAGTGTAGAATACTAGTAATCTTTAATGATATTATGCAAGAACTAGAGAGAGAAGTGGGTTGGAAGGTTTCTAGAGAGAGAAAGTAATATTGAATATATGTGTGAAATGTATGAAATAGAAACAACCAACCACCCTCTCCAAGGCATGGAGAGGGTATATAACTTACATACTTGGCTGGCCATGGGCCTTAACGGGCTTTCCATGGGCCTTGGGCTAGACTAGCTTACTAAGCTTATCATATGTTAAACTACGGGCTAAGACTATTACAACTTGGAAGTGACCGATACTTTTCTTGTTTCCAACAATCTCCCCCTAAGGGAAGTCACTCCATTTTACAAAATTTTAAACCTAGCATACTATCTACAATCTTTAGTCTTTCATTGGGCTCAGTAAACTTCATTTCTTGATTTTCCCTTGTGAATATGTTGTAGTGATCATTGACTTTGGGATAGAGCTAGTTCCTTTATCTTTACTTGTAAGTGGAGATGTGATCTTGAGCACTGTGAGATCATCAACCAAGCATAATCTCGTTTCGCCATCTTGTGACTTTGTCATCTTGTGATCTTGTGACTTCTGGACCGACATGGGCTCCATACCATCTTGATTTGTTTAACTTTGAAAGATTTAATCTGTTTGCATCTTTCTTGAAATTCTTTAACTTTAACACTTCGTCACTTCGAGAAAGACGTTCGGTATCAGAGTAGCGGATTGAAACATGTACTTGAGCTTTCATGATGGTCTTTATTGTTTGTCGGTCGGGTAAGACATGTGGTTATGAATCTTGTGAGTTAGCTGGAATCAGGTACCTTCACCAGCGACGTGGCCCCACAACCCCCCCGGGGGGGGGGAGGGGGGGGGGGGGGGGGGCCATCTTTAAGTATCGCAGCATTAAAACAGTTAGGAAATAAAGCGGGGGGTGAATATGGATTTGGTCATTCGATCCTTGTTTGTTTGGAGTTAATCTTCGAATCCGTGAGGATCGACCTGTGATCAGGTAGATTCAAATTTAAAAGAATCTCATTGGGGTGATACGAGGATTTCCAGCTGAAGTATAGAGAATCTTTCTAACACATTTATATTAGATTCATGTTAAAACAATGACCAAACGAGGTTAAGTACTAGAAATCAAAATCTCAGCATGTTCTCATTATTAGAACGCTCAAAGCAGACAGCACGATAAAGTGAACTATGATTACTATCATCACTGATTGAAATAGAAAAATCATTTGAAAATCAATCGACTGTTCTCATGGCTAAAAGTGATTTTGGATGACACATAGAGAGTGTTGATCATTTCAAAAATTCATCATCATCGTCAATTCATAATCCAGAAGCAAGTTTGATTCTTATATAAAATGCACCATCGTTTCTTTCTATTTGTCAGTCAATTTTGATTCGTATAAATCGCGACAAGTTACCTACCATGACTTGTTTGGTATGTTGGCTCAAGCATATTTCCCTCTTCGTTGTTTAATGAATTCACTTTGATGTTCTAGCAAAATCATAAGGATAATGCGTAGGACTCTTAATATATATCTTGTAATTCATATTGTGTGACTTAGCAAGCAGAATTTGACAAGTGTCCTAATGAGATTTATAGATGATCTCTTTTGGCCCTAGACTCAATAGTGCACTTTGATTTTAGTGATCGGAGGCTAGAGCAGACTGCCACCTTTTCAATATCATCTAACTCGGAGTGAGAAAGTCGATAGAAATGCGTGTAATCTCCGTGAGAAATGAAACAAGAGTCTTTTGAGAGACCTTGAGTGGCTAGGGAGGGTTGTGCATAACGTCACTAGGTCCATGACAGTCTTCAATGTCAGACAACACCTTAGTGTTTCTGACAGTTTATGTATTGACTCAGTTTCTGCCTAAGTGTATGGAGGGCTTCTTTATTTACACTCTTTATCCTTACATTTCTTTTTCATTCTTCAACCCCTTCAATGCTTACCGAGACTTCATAACTAACACCTTGTTGGGTTTGTTCCAATGTTAGCTCCATCTCAGTCGGCATTATTCCTTTTTCTTATTTTTTCTCCTTTTATCATACCTAAGGGCTTCTACACTAACTAGTGGATATCCCAGGGTAGATCCCTTCAGTTCCGGCTGGATCATGGGATTTGAATACCTATGCATAACTGAAGAATACTAGTAATCTTATGATCAAACCAAGAACAAGAGTGAGATGTGGGTTGTGATGTTAGAGATAGAATGGATGGAAGAATGGATGGAAAAATGGATGAAATGTATTATGAAAATGGTAAAATGGAACAACCAACCCTCTCTAAGGCTAGGAGAGGGGATTATATAGCACCTATAGTGGCCGGCCCATGGGCTCTAATGGGTTTCCCATGGGTCTTGGGCCGGACTAGATTACTAATCTAATTAAGACATCATTAAGTCCAGGTTAATCACATTTTCTCCCCTTATCCAAAATGTTAATCCCTTGATATTTTGGATATCAATTGATTAACCGTTCGGGGACAAAATGAGATATGATAGCAGATTGGAACATGTTATTGCTCCCCCTCAACTTTTGAGGGTTTATAAGATGATGCCGAGTACAATTATTTGAAAATTTTGAATTTACTAAGAAATTCTTGAAAAATTTGTACTCGAGCACATCTTATTTTTCACCAAAAAATCTACACTAGTAATGAACATATTCACAAGATAAATGTATTTACGAGGATTGACCTTTTTAAGATGAGAACAACATATGATAAATCATATGGTCCTTTGTAGTAGCCGTAGGTCACCCCCGTATGGTCGTCCACCGACAAATCTCTCCAAACTCCTCATTATCCTCCTTGTCTTTAGCCTTTTGTCAATTGCCTGAATCATAGCTCTTGCATTTGCTTTGTCACGTTGGCTCCAAAAAGTCTGTGGCAGATACTCCATTCTAATTCCCTTGAGGCGATCATTTAGAGCAGTCCGAACATCATCGAGAGTACCATCGCTGAACTTGTGTAGTTCGTCAATGCGCATCAATCTGTTCTTCTTGTCTTTGTTCTCGTAGATGAATCCTCTTGGATCGGAGTATGGTGTATAAGCGTCTCGTCTTCTCAGATTGGATCTGTACGTGTCAGGCTTTGTGAGGTTGAGTTTCTTTTGATAGCTTTCAACACCCAATTGAAGATCTTCCACACGCCTTTGGATGACAACGCTTCTTGTGAACATCCTTAAGGAGACATTAAATGCAATATGTTCTTTAACGTTGAGATTTGTCACTTTTCCTTGCACGAGAAAAAGCAGCATATCTTCAATGTCTTGGATCCTTAGTCTGTGGAAGTCGCCTTCTTTGAACTTGTAAAGAACGTCGTCATCCCTTCGTACAGTAATCCAGTCAAGATGCTTGTAGTTTTGCCATTCGACTATTTCCACCTTTGTGACAGCAATAATTCGTCTTTTTGAGTAGACGTCACGAGCTGATTCCCTTGTGGTCGCAAATGCATAGAACTGTCTTCGCTTTTTGCCCCAATAAGAGATTCCCCAGAGGGAGAATCTATCGTATTTGACTATCATTTGACTCCACATTGAGTTGGGCACTAAGTCTTCTATCCATTTGATATGCCCGTAATCTGCAGCCATTGTCTTCGTAACTGAAGTAGAGTACTTGCGGCTTGAATCACCACCACGTAAGTACTCAAGGTCGTTATTGATGAAGTGATGAAACGGTATAACATGACGACCTTGAGCATTTGGAACCAACGATAGAGGCTGTCGCAGATCATGAGGATATTGGCAGCCTTCGGGGTTGATCCAGTCCAATTTTTCGGTTGTGGCTTTGTAGACTTCCTTACAAAAGTATTCAAGTTCAGTCAAACTTTTGCATGCTCCTTTCATCAGCTCAAATGTTAGACCTGCTAACAATTCAGGTGTTAGTGTTTTAACGTTTAGCCGGTTCATCACAAAAGCGGAGAAGTCAAATGTAGTGTCGGTTAGTTCATTAAATTACTCTCGAGGGTCTTGTCTTCGTGCCAGATTGCTTAACCAAGGTTGGACAGATTCATGAACGGCAGGAACAGACTTATTCCATGCATGATCAGGAGAAGGTAGTCGTGTAGGTTGTTGAAACCAGTCAGGAAGATGTTGGACCTCTTCTTCTGCTTGTTCATCATGGACACCTGTTTCAAACTCCTGGTGTGCAGGTGCTTCAAAGACATCTGTAGTTTGCATAGTTTCCTCTACCGGAGCAGATTGGCTAGCAGATTGCTTGTGAGTCTTAGAACCTGTAGTAGTAGTCTTTCCTGCTGTCGTGGTTGTCGTTTCTCTTGGAGCACTGGTAGAAGCAGGTTCTTTTCCTGACCTTCTTCTTTTGGACCCCCGGTCTGTTCCAGCGGAGGGTTCTTGATCATCATCTGCACCGTCTCGAGGTCTTTTTATTGTGACCGTATCGCCATATGTATCTAACAGAATTTTGTCGGCTTCATACGCATCAACTAATGCCTTGTAGAGCTGCCTTTGAATGTCTGACCTGTTGATAGAGTTGTTAGCTTCCATCTTGTCAATTAAGATCTTTTTCAGCTCTAGTTCTGAAAGATTAGCAGCTACAGCATGAGACGTGTTGGCTTCCTTTGATGATCGTACAAGAACCTCAGACTCGAGTTGTTCGATTACTAACTTCTCAATTTTTGGAGTAATTTTGGAGACTTCTTTCTTGACTTGTTCCTTGATTACTTTCTTCATTCCTTCATCGATTGAATCAAGGAATTGTTGATTTTCAGTATTAGACTCTTCTCGAATTCTGTCATACTTCAATTGGACTGCAACATCCACTGCTTCCTGCATTTTATTTGCTAGATATTGATCAACGATGCCAGGAATGGAGGAGAGCGCTTCAGCATATTGATTTGTTTGTCTGAGTTCCGAGAAGTTGTCTTCTAACGCTTTTAGTCTGTAATCAAAGCCAAACAACGAAGCAAAGTTAGGAAGATTTTGTAGCGAGGAGCTTGTAGTAGTAGCCGGTGTCAGAATTGGTGGTTGTTGTATTTGAATGACGAGAGGATTCGGTGTTGGAGGGCGATTGGTTGGTGCAGAGAAGGATGGCTCCACAATGGCAGTTACAGGAGTATCAATTAGAGAGGTGGCTTCAGCATGTTGTTCAAAAATATCATCAACACCGGTATCTTGATTTGGATTCAGCATGTTGGAGACGAAGCCAGATGATACAGACGAGCTCTGTTGTTGACCATCAGGATTTACCAGAGTTAGGGTCACATGAGTGTCTTCAATTTCCTGGGTTGCTTGAACCTGGGGCAATATAGCATCTGTCATTACATCATCTCTTCCTTCAAGATTGGCATTGGTATCTTCGACCACCTCATTGCCTTGGTCCTCTACATATGTATCATCGTCATCCGATTTTGTTCCTTCAACATCCATCCCTTCAACTTCATCAGTTTCCTCTTCATGTATTATGCCATCATCATGAGTTGTGAGCTTTGGATGGATAAAATCATCACCATCATCTTCTAATTCAGTCTGTTCTTCTCTTCATGTGTTGTTTCATTATCATGAGTTATGAGCTTTGGATGAATGAAATCATCACCATCATCTTCTGATTCAGTCTGTGCTTCATTATCATCATCATCTTGAGCATTCTCATCATCAATATCTTTATCATCGTCTTCATCATCTTGAGCATTCTCATCATCAATATCTTTATCATCAGCTTGATCATCTTCACTCGACCTCTAGGAGATAACATCATCTGAGTCATAATCAGGTGCATCGGGAACCCCTGGTGAAACACCAGTTCCTTCATCTGCACTGGACCCGCTGGCATGAGAGATGTGAGTCTCTTTACGACTTCTCTTGGTGATTGTCTTGAGTTGCTCAGCTTCTGTCATCATTGCCTCAGAGATAGTCTCTAACTGTTTAGCCTTCTGCTTTCCTTTTCCCGACTTCTTTTCTTTCATTTCTTTGGGGACTGTAGGAGGCTTCTGCTTAGTGGTTGTATCTGTATCAGCTTTCTTCTTACTTCCTTTCGTCTTTGGAGGAATCATTCCTGAAGCAATAGCATAATACTCTTTGTATGATTCAGAGTTGCGGATGTCCTCGTTGGTTAATGCTACTGGAAAGATAGTCCCGTACAACTGAGTGTCTTCGTTCCTTGAGATGACATTGATTGTTGTGAACATTGGGTCATCTCTGGTATAATGCTAATTTACCTTGTTTCTTCGAGGAATTGAAGGGTCTTTATGCATAACAAAGGTTACACTACTTGGTGACACAAGATAGTAACATCGCATTGCCCTCTTCATTTTTGTTCTCATCTTGAAATGAAGTCCTCCACAGAAGATATGATAATCAACATCTCTTGATTGTAGCATACCCCACAAGATTTGAGCTTGAGAAAGACGAAGACTGTCATAGGATGGTTTACCACTGAGACATTTGTTGATGATAGCAGCAAATGATCTCCAAGGTTGATGCAGTTTATTGACATTAACGTCAGTGATCTTCCTTATTTCTCCAGAGTGACTAAGACTGGCTAGAAATGCGAGAATCTCCTTCTCAAGAGGTGGTTCTTCAAGCTTCTTATTACCGACTTTAGGGCAAATTTGAAGAATGTCTCTGAATTGATCAAGATTGAGAATGTGCTTTTTGTTATTCGTCTTGAATCTGACAATCGATACATGAACATAACATAGCCCAGAATTCCATGCATATAGATCTCTAGAACATCAGCTGAAACTTGAAATGCCTTGTAGAAAGGAGTGAGTTTTAACACATCGTAGGCTACTTGAAGAGTTGCTTCCTTTGATGTGACATCCGAGCTTAATCGAAGATTACATTTGCCAATCTTAAGTCGGTCGGTAGGAGCAACTAACGCATCATCCAAAGCGATTTGATCCGCTATTGAGATTTCCATGAGTCTGTTTAAGAAAAGAGTGAGTGCAGTTTTTTTATAAGGAGACACATACAATATTCATGGGAACCTTTATGACTTTTAGCACTTTTGAAGATCAATCATCTTAGATAGACTAATAGTGTATGAGACAAAGGCACCTATCCTAACATCTAAGTTGAATGTAGTTAACCTCGGTTTTGTCAAGCTTTTACTGTCTATTTTAAACTAAGAGATTTGTTTAATTTAATCTTAGTTAGAAAAAATCTGATCTTAAGTGTGTTATGTCAAAAAATTGGTTAAGTGTTGATAACATCTTCACTTATTCGGTCCTCAAAGAAACACCTTGATCTGTTTCCACTTAATGTCACTAGTTCGGTCCATATAAACAAACACTCGTTCGGTTCATATAATCATACATTCGTTCGGTCCTCACTATTAGTCGCTCGTTCGGTCCTCACTATCAGTTGCTCGTTCGGTCCTTACTATTAGTCGCTCGTTCGGTCCTCACTAGGACTCATTCATTTGGTCCTTACGATGATTTACTCGTTCGATCCATACCGGATCCACTCGTTTGGTCCTCAATAGGATTCACTCGTTCGGTCCTAATAGTCTTTTACTCGTTCGGTCCTTATTACAAATCACTCGTTCGGTCCGTATTACAAATCACTCGTTTGGTTCCCTTTATACTGACACTCGATCGGTCCATATTATAAATTACTCGATCGATTCACTCTACACTACACTCGTTCGCTCCTCATTTATATATTTCTCGATCGATTCACACTACAAACCACTCGTTCGGGTCATACGTTATTATGCTTGTTCGATTACGACGCGACTCTATGTTTATTTTGATCGTTCGGTTTTCTTAAGGATTTACTAGATCGACTCTAACAGTTATCTCTACTCTAGCATATCCAGTAAACCATGTTATAACAATCTTACATAAAACATATAACTTTTATGCATATTTTTATATATTCGAGCACAAAACAATCAAGAACAAGATTAAATCACAACGAATAATGAAACTTGACTAACCTATACATATATTACACCTAATACTATAAAATCCCTCATTCAATTTAAGATTTAACCACATTTTGATTTTAAGAACCCTAATTTTATAATTAGGGCAATTATGATCAAAAGTGGCGAAAACTGTTAATTCTTTTGGGATTCGAGTTGATTAGGTGATGATGATTAGAATTTAAGTTGTACCTTTGAGATGAAACTGAGTGAATTTGCTTGTTTGATATGGTGCGATTTGGAGAGTGTGCGTGTGTGTGTTTGAGTGTGTTTGTGTGTGTGAAGAACAATGAAACCAAACAGGATGACTTCTAAGATTAGCATTTTTTCAACTTTAGCACATTTGGTCTCTCTTATTTAGATGATATCTAAGTTTTGCATTTAAGTTTTATAAGGAAACATCAAGTTAAACTATTTGGCACTTTTGGTCCCTAAAGTTTTATACTCGCACACCTATAGACTTAAATTTGCAAACTACACCCTAAAGGCATAAACAAATAACACATAAAGCATATGCAAGTTAAACTCAATTAACTTTCTATCAAGAGATATTCTGTTATCGTTTGAAATTCTTTTTCCCTTTTGACAGCTCATTTTATCATGACAAAGAAATTTGACATTCTCTCCCCCTCAAACAATGACCCGTTTTCTATTTAAAGAGCTGTAGACATTGTTTGAGAAGTCAAATGTATCTTTGAAAATTATTTTCAAATGGTGGAATGATTTTGTTGTGACAAAACGACAAACACCAAGATAAATAAGATTTCTCTTATTTATTCACATAGATGCACTGAAACGTACACTTATGGATATAGGAAGCACGGGTTGTGATGCAAAGTAATCACAAGCCTTTGCATGGTCACAAAGTAGACCATGCCCGAGAATAAATTCCCGTTGTTAGGAACAACTGTCTTTTAGACGACACGTTTTTCTCAAAGAGAAAAGCGGGTTACTATCGGAAATAATAGCAAGCCATATGGCATGTTTTGAAAAAACATTTGAACTTTTGCACGAACTTTATTTATGACCACGCGTCTTTATTGAAAGACATTTCTAGGGACGTAAATATTATCGTTTGCAAAAGACATGCCATTGAAAAACTTCTTTTTAATTTTTTTCATTTTTTAATTTTGTATTTTGTTTTTATAAAGGATTTATAAAATGAAATATTTTTGGTTTTTGTCTATTGTATATTTTTTCTCTTTTGTTTTATAAAATTTATAAAAATAAAATGAAAATAAGAATCTTTTGTGTTTTATGATATTGAGTATTGTACTTATTATAAAGGATATTTGAATCGGTACCACCACTATCATCACTCATCTGCAATTGTTTCAGAGTCTCGGCGTAAAACTCCGCATTCCCAGCTTGTTGATAAGAAATTCAATTCTTTCTCGGCCAAGAGCTTTAGTGAAGATGTCCGCCAATTGATACTCTGTATTGACAAAGTAAAGTTCGATCACACCATTTTCAACATGCTCCTTGATGAAGTGAAATCTGATGTCTATATGCTTAGATATGGAATGTTGAACGTTGTTGCAACCATAAGAGCAAATAGCGCTTTTGTTTATCACAGTACTTTGGAATTTATTGAATCCAAACCAAGTCGGTAAGTTGTGACTCATCCAAAGGATTGAGCACAACAACCGAACAAAGCAAGTAGTATTCCAGCTTCCGTAACTGGATATCACAGCCTTTTTCTACTTTTTAGACGACAGCTCACAAGTCTATCACCCAAAAGTTGTATACTGCTAGATGTGCTACGACGTGTATCTTGACAACCAGCATGATCCGCATCTGCAAATGATGTTAGTGCAAAGGAAGAATCCTTCGGATACCAAAGACCCCGATGTACGGTTCCTTTTAGATACCGAAAGATCCTTTTTACCGCATTTTAAGTCTTTCGATAGCCGAGCCTAAACCCATGCACACAACTTATAGCAAATTATAGGTCAGAGTCTCCTGGCTGTAAATAAAGAAAGGGTGCAATCATACCACGATAGTGTGATGGATCTATAGCTTTCCCGTCTTTATCCTCATCCAGTTTGGACTTCTCCACCATGGGAGTATCCACTGGGTCACAAGATTCAAAGCCATATTTCTTTAGTGATTCAAGAGCATATTTAGATTGGTTTATGAAGATGCCTCTGGGACTTTGAGAAATCTGTAGTCCTAAGAAAAATGAGATTTTACCCATCATCGACATCTTGAATTTTGAACACATTATTTTAGCAAATAGATCACAAAGTTCAGGAGTAGATGCAGCAAAGATAATATCATCGACATAGATTTGTACCAGTAATAGTTCCTTGCCTTCTCTACGGATGAACAGAGTAGGATCCACTGAGCCTTTTGAGAAGTCATTGGATATCAGGAATGAAGACAACATATCATACCACGCGCGTGGAGCTTGTTTCAACCCATAAAGAGCTTTCTTAAGCTTGTACACGTAGTTAGGTTTGTCTGGATCCACAAATCCGTCCGGTTGGCTAACATAAACCTCTTCCCGCAGATTACCATTCAGAAACGCAGTCTTCACATCCATTTGATAGATGACTATGTTCATATGAGTAGCAAACGCTAGAAAAATTCGTATAGCCTCTAGTCTTGCAATCGGAGCGAAAGACTCTTCAAAATCGATTCCCTCTTCTTGACGATAACCACGAGCGACCAACCGAGCCTTATTTTTCAGAATACCTGCTAACTCATCAAGCTTAACCTTATAGATCCACTTAAAAGAGATGACAAATGCTTTATCAGGAGGAGGAACAAGTTCCCAAACTTCCAGACGTTCAAATTTATGAAGTTCCTCTTGCATAGCTTCAATCCAACATGCTTGAGTTAAAGTGTCTTTGTAGTTCTTAGGTTCAACTGATGTGAGAAAGGCATCATAGTAGTAGAATAAGGCTTGTTCATGGAGTTGTAGTCGTGTGGAAACTGGTCTGTCGAGAGCACCGATTATATTCTCAAGTGGGTGATCCTTGTCCATTTGCGGATTGTGTTCAGAAACTTGTGAACGGGAGGCATAATTGTATTAAATAACATCTGATGATGAGGATTGATCTAGAAGTAACTTCCGGATTGGATACCAAAGTACGGATCATTACCCATATGTGCCACTCAATATCATGTTTGCTCTTCAACATCATGAGAAATTAAAATAGGAGTGGTTTGAGTTTCTTGTGTTGTATGAATAAGTTACTTGGTGATGTTCATCTTGATCAACTGTAGTTGAGGAATTGAACCAGTTGATACAGCATGTTCAGGTGCAACTACTTCAGGAATAGGAGCAATGACTTCTGGTGCTTGTAAATCAAACATAAGGTTGGGATTAAGTGACTCGTCAAACATTGGTTGAAACAACAAATCCCAGTCAGATCTCCGTAGTTGTACAAATGGTGTGGAAGAAGGAGGGTTTGGTAACGAGTCCGAACTGATTGTTACAGGAGTCATTTCATGAAGTGCGGGTCCTAAACTGCTGTGTTCAGAATCCATCAGCGGCAGCTCATCAAATCAACATGAATGGTCTCAATTATTCGTCTTACGTCTGTTATAAATCGGAATGCTTTCTTTTGTGGTGCATATCCAATGAAAATACCAATGTCAGCCTTCGGTTGTAACTTGCCCAAATTCTCGCTATCATTCGTTGGGTAGCAGAGTGCACCAAACACATGAAGATACGATAGATCGGGAGGTTTGTCGTGTAAAAGCTCATATGGTGTTTTACCGTGACGACGACGTATCATGGAATGATTTTGGGTATAACAGGCTGTGGCAACCGCTTCGGCCCATAGAAATAAAGGAGCTTTTGCATAAATTAACATAGTGCGGGCTGCTTCAATTAGCGTACGATTTCGTCTTTCAACAACACCGTTTTGCTGTGGAGAGCATGCAACTGATGTTTCATGAGAGATGCCAACCTTCTCATAATATTCACGCAATGTCTGATTAACAAACTCAGTTCCATTATCTGTTCTGATGCGACAGACGGTTTCCTTAAGTCGTACTTGGATCATCTTCAAAAAGTTGATAATAAAAGCTGGAGCTTCATCTTTTGATCGCAAACATTTTACCCATGTAAATCGAGAGTAGTCCCGTACGACAATAACGAGGATGTACTTCTTTCCATTGACACTCGCGACACGCATTGGCCCACACAGATCCATATGCAACAGATAGAGTTTTTCTTGATTGGTGTCTTTAGATTTGGGTTTGTGGGGTTTCTTTGAACTTTTGCCTAATGCACATGCAGAACATAAGTGATCCTTTTCAAACTTGAGCTTAGGGAGACCTCGTACAAGTCCATGTCTTGCAAGATGATTGATAGCACCAAAGTTCAAGTGAGATAGACGACGATGCCATAACCAAGACTTGGTTTTAGACGCCTTTGACAATAGACAAATGGGAGAGGATGCCATCATATTCCCAAGTGAGAGTGTTAAAAGATTAATCCCCTCTGAGATCCAATAAATCAACACCTTCTAGATTGCGAATGAAGCATGTGTGTTGACGAAAAGCCACTTCGAGATTTGAATCACAGAATTGTCCCACAGAAAATAGATTATGCCCAAGTCCTTCAACGTAATAAACCCTTGAAATAGTAACATTCCCAATCTGATAGTCTCCATAACCCATTATCTTTGCAACTTGATCATTTCTGAATTTGACTGTACCCAAGAATTTACTGATGAAATTGGTGAGCTGAGAGCGATCTCCGGTCATGTGCTTCGAGCAACCGGAGTCCAAATACCAGAGGACGATTTGGACAACCTGCATTCATTAAGAGAAGTAGATGGAATATTGGTTTTTGTGGATCCCCAGGATTTACTGGGTTCCTGTTTGTTAGCAGACATTGGTTTTAAAACCTTCGTTTTGCTAACGGACTCAGTATTCTTATTCTTCCTAGGTTTCCTTGAGTATACCAATTTAACCACAGGTTTGGGTGATTCAGATTCTAGAACAATTGGATTCCTAGAAGGCACTTCATTAGTAGTGGTAATCCTAGTTAAAGGGCACGCATTTCCTACAATAGTGAAGGTCCGACCGGTAGGTCTCCAAATATATCCTATCTGAGTGAACACTTTTCCTGTTGGTTTCCAAATATCTTTCTTAGATTTATTCTTTTTAGATTTACTCTTCTTAGGTTTAGCACGAAATTTCACATCATTCATAGAATTAGAAGCACACAAATTATCAGAAGACATGCAATCATCACTGTTAATACAGACATAATCAGAATTATCTTGTTTCTTGGGATTCTGCACAACCGCAGATCCATTAACTTTAATAGTACCATTCCTTTTATTCAAACTAGATTTAACGTTCCTAGGTTGAGCTTCTACTTTATTCTTCGAATTACTACTTGGTGTTTGCAGAATCCTATCATTCCTGGTATTGCCTGAAGGCTGTGATCCGCTAGCACTAGTAGAAAGTCTTACTCCTGTAGAATGCAACACACGCTTGTTAGAAACTATGTTTGAAGTCGAGTCTGGTTTTGTGTTTTTCTGTGGGATTGAGTGATTCGGCAAACCTAACTTTCTTGTCCTTTTTCCTCGGTGTGACCTCAATTAATTGAGGACCAAAATTGTTGATGCTAGGGCACGATCTACTTATGTGTGAAAGCAAATCCTGAATGACTTTGGTATACCTAAAGGCAGACTCTAAAAGTGAATCTTGAGGATAATTCGCTTTTACATGTTCGACTATATCCCTAAGGACCAAAGCTTCTTCCTGGGTATGCTTAATATACGAGGAGTGAGCAGTCCTTTTATTCAACAATTTGGGCGTGATTGGTTCCATATTATCCTTAGACACTTTTGGATCAACAGAGTGGGTCACAGTAGCCTCCTTATCTAACGCTTTTCCTTTAAGTTTCCTTAACTCATTTTTTAGGGCTGCTATGACCAAACCTTGTTCCTGAAGTTTTGCATTTAAATCAGAATTTCCCAGACTTTATATTGACTGTTAATTAACGTCATCACATTGTCTTTTGATGAACACGTTTGGGTTTAATCGAGTCATAAAGTTGTTTTTATAAGTTCTGTTTCAAATGCTCAAGTCTCAGTAACAAGTTTTGTCACTCTATTTCCAATTCAATGTTAAGAATTCCTCTATTTCATCCATGTCCATTTTTTGACTGTACTATCATCCCATATTCATTTAAGGACTTAATTTGCTCTTTCAACTTGACAATGACTGTGTCTTTCGCTTGAGACTGAGCTCTCAATTCACTTAATTCAAACAACTGAGTAAAACTTGGAGCATTTTGATTTAAAACACTGTTTTCTTGTTGAAAAATTTCTTGATTAAGTTGAGAATCAGCTCAAAGTGATGCAATGTTTTTCAAGAGTTTGTTAAAAGAGCTCTTAAAAGTTTATCATAATTTCTTTATCAACAAAATCCTTTTTATTAAGAAGCTCAGTCTGAGTCGAGACACTTTTGAAATCATTCACAGTTTCACCCCTCATTCACAGACAAATTCCACACAGTCTTTACAATATCAATTATCAATGGCTTGTGCCAAGAGTCCGTTCGTTTTCCACTCAAAACATGATCAGTTTAACTTCGAAAGTTCTGGACTCCAAGCGATGTTGTTCGACACCTGTTCATTTGATCAAAGACTTTTTTGGACATCGACAAGTTCTTCCAAACCAAGTATTGGTTTGAAGTTATTGAAGATACTTTAATCTTTTATAAACGGAAATGATTTCATCTCGAAACAAGCGTTGTATGTTCAAACCCCACGTGCCCATCAGTAAGCCTGTAGGCCAGTGGTTCTTTCTTTGACAACCTGATCAAGAGCCAGTAAGATAGCGTTTTAAGCTCTTTCAACTAGTATTCACATAATACTTAGAAGTGTCTTTAGGAACCTCAACGTATAACGGTTTGGAAGAATGAGATGGGTCTAAAGCTGGCACCGAAGTCGGCATTCCAATAGGCATGTTGACTATATAAATCAATTGTCGAACAAATCGTTGTCAGTAATTGTTATTAAGAATAACATAATTAATGGTTTAGTGTTCACTCAATGTTTTACAACCATTAGATCTTGTTCTTCAAAGCAAATTTTGAACGACTGCTCTTCAACAAAGCATTAATGTCTCATTAGAATCAGGAATCACAAATAGTATCCTTTTTAAGAATGGTATTCCGTCATACAGCTTTGGAATTTGACTCCGATTGTCTCAGATAGTAAAGGTTTTTCAAAACCGTTAGCTTGTTTCGTGGAATGATCGATAACAAATTTTGGATTAGTAGTCACAATGAACAGTTGCGCAATTGAACCTCTATTTGAAAATGATGTTTTTTATCAAGTTGCTATTTCTTTCTAAAGCAATTTCTCTATCAATATTTCTATTTTCTTCCATTTTTAAATCATTTTTGAGATCATAAACTGTTTTCATTAAAGAATCCTTTTCTTGCATTTGTTCGAAAAGATTTTGCTTAAGACGTACAATCTCGGCATACTATTCATTTGATCCTGAAAAACTGTTTTCAACATTTTGCATTTCTTTCAAATCTTTAACCTCTTCTTCATATCTATCAGCTCGGTAGTCAAAGCTATGATTGGCACTGTTTACATTCCAGATTAACATTGGTGGGCGATGCCGTCACTGGGTATTTAAATTGTTAAACATAGATAATATCAGGACATCTTTATTGAGCAGAAAGAGTTAGAATTCTGGACAGTTTCCTGTTGTGTTTCACTCAGATACCGAGAATAAGAAATGATATTGCTATCACTGGTTATTTCAGTTTCTGTCTAACTCACATCATTAGACTGTTTAGAAGATGTCATTATCTGCTCACTTTGATTGATTAAATCATGTGTCAGATTATCTGGATTGAGTACCTCAGTGAGTGCATCTGAGTCATTCCTGTACAGATTTGCCATAAGAGCAATCTTGGCTGAGTTGAGTTCATCACAATCAGAGTCATAGGCATCCAGATCATCGGCTTTGATAAGCAACATTGTGGGTGAAACTGTCTGAGAGGTTTTGAATGTGCAGGAGTCTGGATGCTAAAAATTCTATTTTCTTCCTCTGTTAAAGGCTTGACCACCGTTTTTGCTTGAGCTTGAAACCAGCAACACTTTATCAGATGAACGATGTTTCATCCCTTTTTCTCTTGTGCTTTAGTACACTGCTTGGCAATATGACCCTCCCCTTTCAATTGTAACAAGAAACAGTCCCGTTGTTTCCCCGTGTGCTTCCACTTGCACCAGGTGGGTATTTTCTGTTGTTCTAGCAGCATAAGTAGTTTGTCTCCCCTGAACAGGTTGCACAGTTACTTTTCCATCATAGATGGTAGCTTGTTGACGAGGGTTTGACGAAGTCCTTAGCTGATTATTGGTAGTAGGATACCGGGATGTGACAACAGCAGTTAAGAATGACATCATGTGATTAATTGCATCAAATGATCATCCCCTTTTTGGAACCACTGGAACACTAGCTGGAGTCTGGTTGGGAAAATTCAGGTTGTTGCTGTTGATAGGCTGTGGGAGCATATTCCAATTGTGGGATTGATGGTTGTGGAGAATAAACGTTTTGGGTGAACCGGTGATGGTACTTATTTGATGGATAGAGTAAATGAAGAGGTGTTGATTATTAGTTATGAATTGTTTGAGTTTGATAAGGTGTAACAAACTATGAAGACTGATATGGTGAAACGTGAAGTTGAGATAGAGACTGTGTGAGTGTGTAAATGAGATTGATAAGGCTGGCTGAGTAATTGGTGAGATTGCAACTAAGCAAGAGGATGGGTTGCGTTCATGCATCAAACGAAACTTCATTTGCATGTCTTTCATGTTGTTGCAGGTAAGCATGAAGCTGATCAACATTGGTAGTGTGCAAGTCTTTGACCAATTTAACATCAGTAACAAATTTACTCCATTCATCAGGAAGAGTGTTTAAGAACTTGGTGTTAACTTGAAACTGCTCCAATGGCATCTTGTAAATGTTCATATCATTGAGTAACAAGAGTGAACCTCAAGTAGTACTCATGTAGCGTCTCTCCTTTCTTGTAAGTGAACTTATCGAATTCATCATACAACTTGCACTTCACAGTTCTTGTTTGTTAATGACGTTCCTGCAATAGCAGTTTAATCTCTCTCCCAAAGATCTTTTTTGCCACACGATGTTGACTCAGCAAGCAGCATAGATTTCAGTTGGTAGGCTTGGAGAATGAATGATTTATTGCTTTGATGTCGCAAATCTACTTGAATGGCTTCACTGGATCAGTTCAACAGATTCCTTAAGCCTTGGTTTACACCATCCGTCAGTGATTGAAGGCCAAACAAGGTGTCCTTTTCACAGAAGCAAGAATCATAATTCTTCCATGTGGTCTATTCATCATATACAGTTCCATTCTGCTTTTCCATGAATCATACAAGTGTTTTTCAAGCATCGGTGGTTTGTTGTCTCCCCTAGAGAGAAGTGACTTATCAGCAAGAGTCGTCATTGTGGTATCCAAAAGATTACAGATTGATCGATCGGTGGTAGAAAGAAATTGTGTTTGGTTATGTGATTTTTGAGTCTTGAGATGAAACTACACGGGATTTTACAATTCTCGACAAAACCGGGAAAACAAGTGTTTGTTTCACGGGATTTTACAAGTCAAAGAAAGAACCGTATAATTTAGAAATGAGTTTGTTAAGTTTAAATTTAATTTGGTTTCACTAGTTCGGTTGACAAATTAACTGGTTCGGTCCTGTCTAGTTCGATTGTCACTAGTTCGGTCCTAGCTAGTTCGGTTGTCACTGGTTCGGTCCTAGCTAGTTCGGTCCCCAAAGTAATTAGCTCGTTCGGTTCCCAAATAAGAGTAGCTAGTTCGGTTCCCAAAGTAATTGGCTCGTTCGGTTCCCAAATAAGAATAGCTAGTTCGGTTCCCAAAGTAAACAGCTCGTTCGGTTCCCAAATAAGAATAGCTAGTTCGGTTCCCAAAGTAAACAGCTCGTTCGGTTATGCTTGTTCGATTCCAACAAGAGCGACTCGTTCGGTTCCAACTATAGTAATCTAGTTCGGTTCTCCTCGTTCGGTTCCAACTACTACGAAACTCAAATTTTCAAAACTCAAAAAGACACGATTTTTAATGGTTTTTAGCAAAAAATTCTTGTACAACTAGTGTTACTAACCCTATAGGAACAATAAAAATGAAGACTTTAAGGTTTTTAAGCCAAAAAATTTGAATCACTATTTTGCTCTTTGTAAAGGTTTTTGAACACAAATCAAACACAAAAACTAAACACACCACTCCATGGCTCTGATACCAATTGTAGAATTCTAGTAATCTTCTTATCAAACCAAGAACAAGAGTGAGATGTGGGTTGTGATGTTAGAGATAGAATGGATGGAAAATGGATGAAGTGTATTATGATGAAATGTTACAAATGGAACAACCAACCCTCTCCAAGGCCAAGGCTAGGAGAGGGGCTTATAGAGGTCTTAATATGGCCGGCCCATGGGTTCTAATGGGCTTCCCATGGGTCTTGGGCCGGACTAGATTACTAATCTAATTATTATATAAACTACGAGCTAAGACTGTTACAACTTGGAAGTGACCGACACTTTATGTGTTTCCAACAGTGAAGAAGTTGCGAAGTCGTGATAGATTGGTTCTAGCTAAGATTAAAACTCGACATCTAGTTTAGTATCATAAATTGATATAAGCAACGTTGTGTACGGTTGAGAAGTCTGTTATGATCCCTTAGATCGTTATTAAGACTCATCTAGGATATAGTAACAATGATTAATAAACTTGCACAGTGGAATAATAACACAGATTTCAGAGTTACTTTAAGGTTTTCTTTATTTACTATATCCCCAAGATCAAATGATCCTTGGGGCTAAAACTAACTAATACATAAACTAACTAATAAACTAACTAATACACACACGCTTTCTTTGGTATTCGACTCTCATCAGTCGACTATGCTATAGATTATTTTTCTAAATGCCTGGACCTCCTTTTATAGCATAAGGAGTCCTAGGCTTACAAGGAAACTAATTAATATATTAATGAGAGAATCAATTAATTATCTTCTCATTAATATTCATTCTTATCTTATTTTGACCAAATCTTTATTTTCTTCTACATCTTGTAGAACTTCATGATGACAATTTTGGTCCTTCTTGTTTCCATCTTGTTTCATTCTTTTATTCACTTTGTCTCATCAAATCAAGAATCCCAACAATCTTCCCCTATTTGATGATGACAAAACAAACAAAGTCGCGTACGAACTTCCCCTTAATTAGAGAAGTTGAGATGTAATCATCTCCTTGAATGAAACAAGATCTTCAATGCTTCCCCTTGATTTATGATCTCCTTGAACATGTCACCACACATAAATAAGCTGCAAATCAATAAACCTGTAATCTTCTTCCCCTTTTTGTAATCATCTAATAGGGGTCTTCTATAGATATGCAACTTGTAAACACTTCCCCTCAAGTGGTGCATGTAGATGGTTAAACATTTAATCAATAAGCTTCCCCTGAAACCTATATGTTTACCATCTCTTGAATCTCAAACTCTGTAGGCTCTATGTAGTGATCACTAATGAAGAAAACTAAGTATAACAAATTTGATGAAGAAGTAGAATCTCCCAAACTTGTGTCTTATGTCTTGCACTATCCACGTGACGTCGAACTTATAAATAAATCTGTGAAATATAAGTAGACCGCAACCTCTTGACAAAAACCTCATCTTCTATGAGACACATACTAAGTGATAGCAAATGTGAGCATTGAGCACCATAAGAAAAATCACACACCTTTGCTAGATTTTGACAAGTCTTCGTCACACCATTGTAAGCACGAACAAGTTATCTTTAAAGTCAATGTCCTGATATAAACATGACTTTAAGATATGATAAGAACACGCATTTGCGAAACCCAACTACAACATCAAATAAGCAATATTCAATTGTCTTCGTAAAAAGTGTTTATTATTAGATGAATTGGTCTTTGTATAGTTTTGATTAGTTATAAGTTTTTTTTATTATAATTATAATGAAATAAAGACATCTTGGTCAAAGTTAAGTAATGTTGACCAAGGTTTGACTAAAGTTAGGAAAATAGAGTAGGATAAGCAATAAGTATAAATACCCATCTAGGAGGGGTATTTATACAAGTCTTTTACATTTGTTGGAATTCACTTCTCCTTTCTATTTCTATTTTCCCTTTGAAATGAAAATTAGAACATGAATGAAAAAATACTCTCTAGCTCTCTCCCCATTCCTAAGCTTTCGAATGATCACTACTAACAACATGACAATATAACAAGTGGTATCTAACGCCGTTATAGATCTATCATGTGGTTTCTGAATCAAATCGAGCTAACCATGGAATTACGATCTACAAGCTTTCGTAATGATGAACAGTAGGTTTCGTATTAGTACATTTATGATTGATGAGTTATTGATCTTAAAACGCACACTAACTAGCTTCGTAACCATCGAATTGTAGGTTTATATAATATCTATATTATGAAAAATACGTGTTTTAATTGAATTTGATCAGAAATATTGGTTGATAGCTTTTGTAAGCAAGAAATAAGGTTTCGGTAACTGTTACACCCCGTCATAGGCAGAAACACGGGAGTGCAACATAATGATCAATCATAACACAAGATACAAGATAGAGAAAACCCCTTAAAATGCATTAATAAGTGTCATGATGATTATTTATCTCAAGTACAGACTTGAGTGAGGTCGCAATCAAGAAAGCAACAAATAGTCGCTTACAAATCCAAATGCCCTCGCATGGGTCCCTATCAATCTTAGAACAACAATCATCCAGAAAACAAATCCATAACATACTTTAAAAAGCAAGACCTCTCAAACATGATCCATACAAGATACACTTAAAGGCTGCTATCACACATCTCAACCTTAACGATCATTCTCTTCACCTGAAAATGATACTCAAAAACGTCAACAATAATGTTGGTGAGCTCGTAGGTTTGAAGAAAACCCAGTCGCTGTGCCAATATTTAAAACAGTTGGACAATTGTGCTATATGACAATGAATATATGCAAAACAATCACAAACCCATGACTTAGCATTCTCGCTAATCATGTATCAAGACCTAGCATCCCTGCAAGTCCTTAACATCGGCGTGTACCAGCGCTCTTTTTTTTGTTCTCGCACCCCGAGGTTCATACGCACCAAAAGCCTACCAGGCTGATGCATTTACAATAGGGCAGACCCTTCACAAACATAGAAATTCCATGCTAATCACACATCATTCCATTCACCTCGTGCAGCAGGAAATAATCAACCACATAATTTCATATAAGCAGTCATAAGCACTTAAATTGTCCCAAAAACAAACTTCACATTTCGCACAGTTCAGAAAATAGTTCAAAACACATTTGAGAGTATCATTTTTCCCCCAACGGAAAAGATTTAAAAAGTGTGGCTACGAGAACTCAACCTCAAGCAAAGGTGTTTAGCCGCAAATCTCAATATCTCTCTTTACTTTCTCTCACTAAAACTACACAATGATTTATCTTGTTTATTTTGATCAACCAAGACCTCCCGAAAAGGTGTTTTTTATCCTTGTCAAAGTTAGACGCATGTTATACGGTTATCTTTAACATCTTAGTGGTATGATGGTTGACGACTTAACTTCAAATGATACCATATCCCAACTCATAACTCTGTATAATATACTTATGCTATTTAAGTAAAATAGATAAGTAAAGTAAGTAAATACTTATAAATATACTTCGATATGTCCATTCGGTACACTTAGTTACCATAAATATCCTATTTATACTATACAAAATGAAACGTTTATTTACGTTAAACATTTTAGAGAAGTTTCAAGAAAAATTATATTTTTCGTCTTTTAGTCGACTTATTAAAATAATAAAATAATAATATTTTAATATTAAATTTGAAAAATCACGTTTTGAGTAAAAATCCTAAGTATAGACTTTTTACAAAATTTCGACATGACCCGTTCGTTTATACAACGTTTCCAAGGTTTTTAAACCTTAATTTCAAACACTTTCCAAAACTTACCACTTTCCGACAAAATACCAAAATCACTTCTTGCAACGTTTACCAAAGCGTATTTCTCCAAAACAACTTTCAACATCAATTTATAAGTATGCTTCGCTTTCCAAAAGTTCACCAAAACTTATAAAATGACTAATTTACGCTTATTGGACCTTAAGGCCCAATAAGGATCCATTAAGATATTTATATGCGTAATATATACTTTAGGCCCAATACCAAAGCCCATTAGTAAATATAAGCCAAAAACAATAACTAACAAAGTAATCTGGACCATAATAAGCACTCAATAAGCCACGGCTTATCGAGGCTTATTGGGCCGTGAGCCCAATAGCTCCAAAATTAATTCCATAAGCTTAAAATAAGCTAATAAGCTACGTATCGTATTTGGTTATCACCATAAGCTATAAAAATAGTCCACAAAAATATGACATACTAGGGTAATAACCAAAAATACATATACTTGCTTCCTTGTGGCCTTCGAACCATAATAAGCCCAAAATAAGCCGAAAAGTGCTTATAAATAAGCTAAATAAGCTATTATCCAAAATAAGCTAATTAGCAACAAATATTTTTTAACCATCACGACCACAATATCAAAACTAACAAAACTTTATTATTCTTTCTTTTTGTTCGAACCCAAAACGTGCCCTAAATAGTCATTTATAAACTTTTCGCTTTCGATTTTCAACAAACGAACCGTACAACTAACATCTATGCATCATTTACCATACAAAAGTACAAGTTAAATCAAAATTTAGAAAACTTACAAGATGGCTTGAAAGTAAATTTTAACGCTAACCGGACAACCTAAACGTTGTTTTAATGATTACCCAAACACTAGAATCAACCCATGACTTCGCAAATCTTTATGTTTTTTTATCAAAGTTGAAAAATAAAGAGTGTGTGTATGTGTGTATGCTTAGGTCGGACGCAAGAGGAGAGAAAGAAAGAAAAGTGTGTGTGTTTTTTGTTTTCAAATTGTGATGTGTGTGTGATTTAGATACATACAAAATACATATAGGACAAGGTTCCTAAAACCAAGCCTTATTGTCCCTTGCTTGTCTAGAACCCATGACTAGGATCCTAGGGGCTCGGGGTGTCTTTTTTTCATGTCGGGTTCACTTAAATCTCAAAAACCGTGATCATAAAATATTTCCCGAAGTTACTTAGCATTTTTATTCATCTTAAAAATACTTTTCCAATAACCTAGAGTATTTACATGACATATTTCCATTTAAAACTTTCCAAAAACTCATTTTGAACATTATCAGACATGTTGGGACTTGTTTTTGGCCTTTCTCACAATTCATGAGCCAAACCTCCCGGAACATAAATAACACGATAATACCCTCTAATAAGGATTATTATACACCATATAACCATAAAACACCTAAATCTCATAAATTCACCACCGTCAACACGGTACATATTCTAATAAAACTCACAAACGTCAAATAGTCAAAGAACTAAATTAGAACATTCAAACTTACAAAAAAGGGCAAAGGTTACAGTAACTGTTTTAGGCGGGAAAATAGCTTTCGTATTTCTGTTTTGAGCTTTTGTATTGTAGTCTTGGTTTTGTAACTGTCATACGTAAGTGATTTCTTAGCTTTCGTAACATGGTTGAGCTTTCATAAACAGTAACTAGCTTTCGTAACATAGAATTTTGTTAATTTGAAAAAGATAACATTGATATTATCACTTTAAAATGCTTAAAATCAAATTGGTAGACTTTTACGAGGTTTCGTAGCTAAGAGTTTACGTAAGTAAGACGTTTCTTAGATTTTATGAAAGTAGAGGGTATTTGGAATTTACGAAAGGAGGTTTTGTAAATTGGAAGCTTTCGATAACCGTTTGGTTTCGTAAATAGTAGAAGCTTTCGTAGAATTGTGGTTTCGTAAACAAGAGGTTTCGTATCAAATACTTGGTTTTGGTTTCGTACTTTCAGCTTACGTATCTGATGACATCAAATAACGTTTATTTTATAGCATCATTTATCTCATGTTATTAACCCATTTTGTATAATTATTGCAAAGAATTGTTACTTAATCATTTATATTAGAGAATTGCAGTAATTATGGAGTACTTGGTGAATATTAGTAAAAGGCGCGCATTCTGAAGCTTAAACGAAGATATTTTGAAGATTACTATTCTGAAGACCAATATGCCGTATCTATCAAGGAAGATACGGTGTATCTGTGCCTGTACTCACCAAAGACCAAAAAGGAATGAAGCTTAATACGCCGTATCCAGAGAGACTTAATACGCCGTATTTAAGTTACAATATGTGATTATTCTGGAAGATATCAAACGTGGTCCTTACTCCAAGAAATCCCCAATACGCCGTACCCAATCCTTGGATATGCCGTATCGAACCGTCAAAAATGAGTTTTAGGTGTGCTAAATCATATTCTCGAT
>BQNB010048694.1:0-42433 GCA_026074375.1 Tanacetum coccineum
ATTATTCTTTCCCTCCAAGTCAATGTACAAGTCATTTAAGCTCAATGTATAAATCCATGAAGCACAAAGTTAAACTTTGGCATTTTCCCTCCAAATTCATTTTAATTTCTTACCACCACTTTAGCACAAGATACAATACTTAATGCACAACTTCTAAACCCTAAACCTAAACCCTAAATCATCTTAAAACCCTAATCTAAACCCTAAACCCTAATCTAAAACCCTAAAACCCTAATTTTACTTTAAACCTAAACCTTGATCCTAAACCTTAATCCTAAACCCTAAACCTTAATCCTAAACCATAATCTTAACTCTAAACCTTAATCCTAAACCTTAAGCTATCCTAAATCCTAACCCTAATTCGAATTCAAACCAAAAACCCTAACTCGAGACCAAAACCAACCCGACATCCTTTTTCTTTCATTTTTGACCTATTTACACCTAAGCTAGCACCATAACACCTCAAGCACCTCTATGACTAACCGACTACCACCCCAAGCAGCCTAGCAGAAACCTCCATCACCTCTTTGAAAGCTACTACCACCACTTGCACTCCAAACACCCCCCCTTGTCACCCCTTTGTAAACCAAACCCCTCCACATCCTTCTACCACTCAAATCTACACTCCTAGCCCTTCCTAATCACCCTATAGCCTTCCTTAGTCACTACTTATAAACCCTTGGCCACTACTCCAAGTATTCTTGGGCACCAAGGGTGTTTTGAGCCCAATAAATAGCCAAGACCCCCCATTCTTTCAAACATACCTAGAAATTCATCATATACAACAATGGAGTTCTAAACAAGGCCAAGGAAGATCAAGTGAAGTCCCTAAGATCAGAATTGAAGCCAAGAATCAAGAAAAAGTAACACTTAAAGTCGTTTCTAGGCGTACGAATCAAAACCCTCCCTTTTCGACTCGTTTTCAAGTTTGTTGCATGACGAGGCCGTTACTTTCACTTGATATACTTTTGCCATCAATCAGATTTCCCTGTTAAGGTGAGTTCATAGCCTCGGTGAAGTTCCATATCCGCCTCGCTTTAAATCTCTAATGTATCATATAACCCGTCCAGGGGATACATGCTATATAACCATCAAATACAATGTTTTCCCAACTCGTACGCTATCCTGATATATTATTGCGCTAAGTCCCGCTTACTTTTGCCATTAAGACCCACTATCATTAACCGTTAATTACTTTTTCTGAAGTCTAAGCCGACGGAATACAGTTGAATAGATAACTATTTTGGTACTGTAGACTTATCCCGATGGTTGTATCCCATTCATGAGGTAACCAAAAGAACTTCCTTTGAATCATTATGCAGGTGTTTGGCAAAGGCACCCGTTGGGGTAACTACTTGTGATTATTGATTTTCTCAAGGCCTTAGTGTCATGAGCTTAGGGTAATAACACTATTTTCTATAATAATTGTACTCATTGCAATTATTACACTTATGGGTGTATAAAAATGTAACCCACTATTTATGATGACTTGTATTCAAACTATTTAACATAAACCTATGAATTTCACTTAACCCTTGTGTTGATCTTTTTAGCATGTTTATCTTAGGTAATTGAGCATCACATGGCACGGAGTGGTACGGACTTGAAGATGGCTAAATTGTTATCATTCAAACTTTATGTTTCTAGATTTTAGGATCTCTCTTTGTAAAACTCTAATGAATAAATGAATGATAACTAAATTTTCCAAAAACGTCTCTTTATGTGTCTTTTTCTATGATTATGACTGTTGTACTATGAAGTAATACTCCAGATTAGCTTCCGCTGCTATATTTGTTAAAATAGGGGTGTTATAGATTGGTATCAAGAGCCACGGTTATAGAGAATAAGGTTGAAACATTAACTATAACTACTTTTTTTCCATCCAAGAAAGTCCTTCCTGCCACTACATCTCCCGAATAGTATGTATAGTACATAACTATTATATAATTATATAAATAACTTATGTTATTGACCGCTGGGTTGTTAACAGAGTGATGTATTCTCCCAACCACCCTACTTCCAATATTGAGGATGCTTTTTCCTCTAACTTTCTAGACTATATCCCGGCTTCCCCAGACTATTCCTCACCTTCACCAGGAAATACTTATTTTAGCTCTTCAAATAACTCATTTGGTTTAGTTCCAATAGCTTCACCAACTCTTTCACTTTTTCATGATGACCCCTATATGAAGGTCATGCAAGCATATTATACTAAAGAATCACCTATTCCACCGCCAACTATTGTGCCTCCATCTCTAATGCTATTTCCAATGTTTAAACCTCAAAAATTCTTTCTTCCTGAGGAATTATTCCCACTTAAGAAATGAGGCCGTGCCCGATCATCCTCCTCTACTTCTGCCCTACCTCAAGCATTTGAGATAGGAGAAAGCTCTCGTAAGACAAGTCTGGAACATCACGAGGAACAAATTGAGGAAATTTTGAATCTTTTAGATGAACTCTCTCTCGACCACATTAAGCATATAGAAGGAAAAATAGAAGGTCTTGGAAAAGGTCGGGTCATCATACAACAAGATTTTAATAATCTGGAAGCTGAACTCTGAGAGTCTCGTACACAAATTGCTAAACTTCAAAGAAGGCAAATGGGAAATAACAACAATATTTCTCTAGGTCGCTTCAGGATTGCAAATCTAGAACAAATCATCAAAGATATCTAGGTTCGTCACCAAGGAGATAAGGAAAGCATTCTGGATGCAATCTATGAACACAAGAACAGCCAGGAAGGACCATCGGACTACTAGATTAGATACTAGTTATAGCTTTTGTTAGAACCTAGCCACGGGATGTGTGGTATAAATAACAACACTTGTTAAATCTTGACTATGTACAGTATAAAGGCAAGTTGTTCATGATATAATATAATGGTGATCCCGTTGTACTTCATTGTTTCATATTCATCCTGTGTCCTATATTACATCTCCATCTTCATCATTATGAATCTTACCGTGACCCCTAGAAAATAAACTAATAAGTTAGATGCTTGTTAGAATTCATATCAAATAAGTATCTATGATATCACTATTGTGACAATATTTATTTTTGAACCTTAAGCATTTTAAGGAAAGAATTATGAATAATCCTAGAATTACTCAAGACTTATGTTGATAGAATGCCTCCCAAAAGGACGTCAACATCTAAAGCGCCAGTCATGACTTAAGCCGCCATCAAGAAACTAGTTACTGACAGTGTTACCGTAGCTCTGGAAGCACAAGCTACAACAATGGAAAATGCTGACAATACTAATAGGAACACCAGAGAAAGAGAAACTCCTGTAGCAAGAAAATGTAGCTACAAAGAGTTCATAAGCTGCCAACCTTTCAATTTTAAAGGTTCAGAAGGAGCTGTTGGACTTATCCGCTGGTTTGAGCGAACTGAATCAGTGTTTTCCCGTAGCAACTGTACCGAAGACTACAAGGTGAAGTTTGCTACTGGTACTTTAACTAAAGAAGCTCTATCCTGGTGGAATTATTTTGCCCAACCTATTAGGATAGAAGAAGCTTACAAGATTACCTGGGTTGAATTCAAGAAGCTTTTGATAAAGAAGTACTGTCCCCGAACCGAGGTCCAGAAAATGGAAGACGAATTTTACCATCTGACTGTGAAGGGGGATGATCTCAAGACATATGTGAGAAGATTCCAGGAATTGGCAACCATATGTCCCACTATGGTGTAAGATTCTGAGAAAATGATAGAATTTTTCATCGGGGGATTGCCTTAAAGTATTGAAGGGAATGTTACCGCCTCTAAACCTCAAACTCTAGAGGAAGCCATTAAATATCCCAGAGGCTAATGGATCAGGTAAGAAAGCACACTCCGGTGAAAGTATCAAGTGATTACAAACGAAAGTTTGATGACAGAATAACTTTTAACAACAACAACTACCACAATGATAATAACAACAACTACCATAACACCAACACCAACAACCGCTACAATAATCACCAACCACAATAGAATAGAAGACAAGAAACCTTCAGGGCTTATGCTGCTACCCCAACTGAAAACAATGGGTATACTAGAAACCGTCCCTTGTGTAAGAAATGCATGATGCATCATACAGGACCTTGCACTGTCAAGTGTAATACTTGCAACAAGTTGGGCCATCTGACCAAGAGCTGCAGAAACAAAGGGCCAACCACTGGAAGTAATCTGCTACCAGTGACAGTTACTTGTCATGCTTGTGGAGAGAAAAGGGCATTATGCAAATTAGTGTCAAAAGACCACCACCAACAATGCCCAGGGAAGAGCCTACATGCTGAGGGATAGGAATGCTCACCAAGACCCGAACTTAGTCACGGGTATGTTCCTTCTAACCAAACATCTAGCTAGAGTATTATTTGATATAGGGAGCCGAGAAAGCTTCGTATCCTTATCTCTTACCTATATGCTAATATTCACACATTATAATAGATACCTTTTACAATATCAAAATGGCTGACAAAAACCTAGTAAGCATAAACATCGTTATTCAGGGTTGCACCCTGACCTTATTAAACCAACCTTTCGAAATTGATCTTATGCCGGATTCAAAACTGGTTAGTTTCGAGTCGTCATTCGTATGGATTGGTTATCATGGATCATGGCTAGAATTGTTTGTGAAGAGAAAGTTATCCACATCCTATTAACGGTGTAACTTTGATCATCTGGGAGGTGACCAACGTATTAAAAAATCCGACCTAAAATTCATATATTAAATTATAAAACCAGAAAAAGATATATTTCCCCCCCCCCCCCCTTTCCCCCCCCCGTGAGGTTGTCAAGTTTTTGTAATCTAAGTAATGGAGAAGAAAGTCTGTGGGAAACCGACTAGAGATATCCCGTATAGTTAGAGAATTCCCAATGTTGTTCGATGAAGATCTGTTCCCTGGCCTTCCTCTCGTTCGCCAAGTAGAATTCCAATCGATTTCATTCACAGGAAACAACACCGTAGCCCAAGCACCCTATAAGATTTAGCTCCTTTCAGAAAAGCAGGGACTATCACTAACACTTCAGAGTTATCAGCTCGAGGTTTTATCCGACCAAGTACCTCGCCTTGGGCAGTTCTTGTCTTATTTGTTAAAAAGAAATATGGATCTTTCAGGAAGTTTATCGATTACCAGGAGTTGAATAAACTTACCGTAAAGAATCGTTACCCATTACCCAGGATTGATGACTTATTTGACCAACTTTAAGGTTCGAGTGTTTACTCAAAAATTGACTTAAGATCAGGCTATCTTCAACTGAGAGTAAGTGATGAAGATATTCCCAAGACTACTTTTTGAACAAGATATGGACATTATGAATTTTAAGTGATGCCATTTGGTTTAACTAACGCACCTGCTGTATTCATGGATCTCATGAACCGTGTGTACAAACCATATTTGGATAAATTTGTGATAGTGTTCATCGATGATATTCTTATCTACTCTCGTAAAAAAGAAGAGCACGCAAATCATTTGAGAATAATCCTAGAATTACGCAAGAAAGAGAAGTTATATGCCAAGTTCTCCAAGTGTGATTTTTGGATTCATATCGTGCTATTTCTTGGACACTTAATTGATAGTCAAGGACTTCATGTTGACCCCGCCAAGATTAAAGCAGTTAAGAATTAGACATCTCCTACTACACCAACATAAATACGTCATTCTTAGGACTTACCGGCTAATATCGGAGATTTATCAAAGATTTCTCGAAGATTGCAAAGTATTTGACTGAATTAACCCAGAAAAACAAGAAGTATATCTGGGGAGAAAACCAAGAGTCAGCCTTCCAACTGCTAAAACAGAAGCTATGTGAAGCTCCAATCTTAGCATTACTAGAAGGAAATGATGATTTTGTTGTTTACTGTAATGCCTCCCATCAAGGTCTGGGAGCGGTATTAATGCAAAGAGAGAAGGTTATTGCATATGCATCCCGACAACTTAAGCCTAATGAAGAAAACTATACCACTCATGATCTCAAATTAGGAGCAGTAGTGTTCGCTCTTAAAATTTGGAGACACTATCTGTATGGCACCAAATGTACTGTGTTCACTGATCATAAAAGTCTTCAGCATATCCTTGATCAGAAAGAATTGAACATGAGACAACGACGTTGGTTAGAATTGCTTGCAGATTACGATTGTGAAATTCGCTACCATCCTGGAAAGGAAAATGTTGTAGCAGATGCCTTAAGCCGGAAAGAACGAATCAAACCACTTCGAGTTAGATCATTAGTCATGACCATTCATCCAAAATTACCATCACAAATCCTCCAAGCCAAAAATGAAGCACTCAAAGAAGAAAACATCAAGGCTAAAAACTTACAAGGAATGGACAAAGCATTTGAAATACGTCCTGATGGAACTCGTTGTATTAAAAACCGAAGTTGGTTACCACTCTTTGGTAATCTAAGAGACTTAATCATGCTTGAGTCTCACAAATCAAAGTATTCCATTCACCCAGGTTCTGACAAGATATATCAAGATCGAAAGAAACTCTATTGGTGGCCTAACATGAAGGCAATCATCACTGAATATGTTAGCAAATGTTTAACATGCTCAAGAGTTAAAGCTGAATGTTAGAAGCCATCCGAATTACTATTACAACCAGAGATTCCTATGTAGAAGTGGGAGAGAATAATGATGGACTTCGTTACAAAACTGCCTAGAACCTTAAATGGACATGACATAATCTGGGTCATTGTCGATCACCTTACCAAATCCGCACATTTCATACCTACCCTAGAGACAGATTGTATAGAAACCCTTACAAGGTTGTACATCAAGGAAATAGTCTCCCGACATGGAGTGCTGATATCCATCATCTCGGATCGTGACAGTCATTTCACATCTAGATTCTGGCAATCATTACAGAATGCTTTGGGTACTCAATTAGACATGAGTACGACATATCATCCTGAAACCGATGGACAAAGTGAAAGAACCATCCAAACACTCGAAGACATGCTTCGAGCCTGTGTTATAGATTTTATAAAAGGATGGGACAAACACTTACCATTAGTAGAATTTTCTTACAATAACAGTTACCATGCCAGTATTAAGGCAGCACCATTTGAGGCACTTTATGGTCAAAAGTGCAGATCACCTGTTTGCTAGGCCAAAGTTGGAGATGTTTAACTTACGGGACCAGAAATAATCCATGAAACCACCGAGAAAATAGTGCAAATTTGACAACACTTGTAAGCTGTAAGAGACCAGCAGAGAAGTTATGCCAATATAAGACGAAAGCCTTTAGAATTTCAAGTTGGAGATCGAGTTATGTTAAAAGTATCACCTCATAACGGTGTCATCCAATTTGGAAAATGAGGAAAGCTTAATCCCGGATACATTGGACCATTTAAGATTTTTAAAAGAATCGATCCAGTAGCGTATAAACTTGAACTTCCTGAAGAGCTCAGTAATGTCTATAGTACTTTCCACATTTCTAATCTAAAGAAATACTTATCTGACGAATCCCTTGTCATTTCAATGAAAGAGCTTCGACTCGATGATAAACTCAACTTCGTAGAAGAACCAATAGAGATCATGGATCAAGAAGTCAAGCAAATAAGACAAAGTCGTATTCCTATAATCAAAGTAAGCTGGAACTCTAAAAGAGGACCAGAATTTACGTGGGAACGCGAAAATGAAATTCGTACCAAATATCCACATCTATTTTCCAACATCACTCTGGCATCCAACTAAATCTTGGGACGAGATTTATTTTAAGAGAGGGAAACTATAACAACCCGTAATTTTCATCAATGTAATTATCCATCTATTAAATTAGATGCAATGTAATATCCATCTAAGTGTACAAGTTTACAATGCACAATATTTGAATTATACTTTCCCTCTAAGTCAATGTACAAGTCATTTAAGCTCAACGTATAAATCCATGAAGCACAAAGTCAAACTTTGGCATTTTCCCTCTAAATTCATTCTAATTTCTTACCACCACTTTAGCACAAGGTACAATACTCAATGCACAACTTCTAAACCCTAAACCTAAACCTTAAATCATCTTATAACCCTACTCTAAAACCCTAAACCCTAATCTAAAACCCTAAAACCCTAATTTCATTTTAATCCTAAACCTTAAGCTATCCTAAATCCTAACCCTAATTCGAATTCAAACCAAAAACCCTAACCCGAGACCAAAACCAACCCGACATCCTTTTTCTTTCATTTTTGACCCATTTACACCTAAGCTAGCACCCTAACACCTCAAGCATCTCTATGACTAACCTACTACCACCACAAGCAGCCTAGCAACCACCTCCATCACCTCCTTATAAGCTACTACCACCACTTTCACTCCAAACACCCCCCTCATCACCCCTTTGTAAACCAAACCCCTCCACATCCTTCCACCACTCAAATCTACACGCCTAGCCCTTCCTAATCACCCTATAGCCTTCCTTAGTCACTACCTACAAACCCTTGGCCACTACTCCAAGTATTCTTAGGCACCAAGTGTATTTCGAGCCCTATAAATAGCCAAGACCCCCATTCTTTCAAACATACCTTAAAATTCATCATATACAACAATGGAGTTCTAAACAAGGCCAAGGAAGATCAAGTAAAGTCCCTAAGATTAGAATTGAAGCCAAGAATCAAGAAAAAGAAACCCTTGAAGTCATTTCTAGGGGTACAAACCAAAACCCTCCCTTTTCGACCTGTTTTCAAGTTTGTTGTGTGACGAGGCCGTTACTTTCACTTGATATACTTTTGCCATCAATCAGATTTCCCTGTTAAGGTGAGTTCATAGCCATACCTCACTTATAATTCTAAAACGTCTCACTAAACCCGCGAGTGGGATACATGCGCTATAACCATAGAATCTTTATAAGTGGCTTTTCCCGAACTGTAGTGCTATCCTGATTATATTATTGCCTAAGTCCCTACTTTGCATTAAGACCCACTATCATGAACCGTAATTATTTTTTGAGTAAATGGCGAATATTGTGAATAGATCTATTGTGGGACTGAACTTCCTGTTTGGTGTACCGTTCATGAGTAACAAACGCCTTCATTTGAATCACTAATGCGGGTGTTTGGCAAAGGCACCCGTTGGGGCAACAACTTGTGATTATTTATTTTCTCAAGGCCTCGTGTCATGACTTAGGGCAATAACACTGTTTTCTATAATTATTCTAACTCATTTTGCATTTATTACACGTATGGTGTATAACAATGTAACCCACTATTTTATGATGACTTGTATTCAAACTATTTAACATAAACCTATGGATTTCACTTAACCCCTTTGTGTTGTCATCTTTTAGCATCGTTTTACTTAGCTAATTGAGCATCACATGGCACGGAGTGGCCACGGACTTTGCAAGTGGCTAAACTGTTTATCCATTCAAAACTTTATGTTTCATAGATTTAATCTCTTTCTTTGTAAACACTCTGATAATAAATAAATGATAACAAAAATTTTCCAAAACGTCCTCTTTATGAGTCGTTTTTCTATTATTAGCTGTTGTACTATGAAGTAATACCCTAGATTAGCATCCGCTCTATATTTGTCAAAATGAGGGTGTTATACCTGCATTTGCAACTCTTTATCCATAGCAGCTTGTAATCAAATGTCAACATCTTTCATATCGTAAAGCAATTAGGAACCCAATACATGCAGATTGCAAAGCTAAAATTCGCTAGATTCCATAAGTCTCAGAGAACGCAATAATAAAACCGTTATTTTTTGTCCTAAGTTTCCACCAAACTCAATTACATCACGCCAAAAAAATAACAGACGCTGCCACAACATCCATATCTTCATCACATTTAGTTTATTTTTTATGTGGAAGGCATGATAAGCAAAATAGTCGATGTAAGAGAATCTTAGCAGCCTATTCTGCAAGCTAGTAAGCGTGCTCCGCCTACGACGTAAGTATCTCATCCTTGTATGAATTTGCCCGAAACCTAACGCCAATATAAACAGACAAAAAACACAGTCGGATTATATAACCAATTCTAAAAACACAAATCCAAACATGATATTTTCCAAATGTAAGCCATAAAAATGTACTTATATGAAATTTAAAAAAGGGACAGCACGACACTATGGCGCAAGTAGCCACCCTTCATACAGTCGATTAATCAGCTTCTTCAAACACCAATTATAAACCAAAGCCACATCACAGCCAAGAATTCTGCACATCAATAGCCCTAAATTCTAAAACATAAAATTTAAACACAATTTAAACCTACCTAATGTAAGTAAAGACAAAACACTATACCTTCAAATTGAAGCTTCGAAATTGTAGCAAAATCCGCAGCTATGAACACAATGCATGTCTTTAAAAGCAACACCGAATTAATCAAAATTGTTAAGAATACTAAGCCCCAAAATCATTAACCGTTAATCAAGAATCTTGAGCAAAACACCCCTTAGAAAATGAAACCTTACGAATTGCAAATACAAAGAATCGCGCTTTGATGATCTAATTTTGCAATGGAAATTGGAAAGTGAAGGACAAAGCATGGTTCTCTAAGTATTACATCACCGAAGGGGAGATTGTGAACTGATACTAAAACAATGGCTCAGACCAAACCACGAGCTAAAAATGCGCGATCCTTCCAGCAATACCACAACAAATGACATTAGTTGCATCCAATGAATAATCTTTAACTCCTTAGCTTCTGCATTAAGGTTTAGTATCCTCGGATACAAATCCACAAAACTACTAAGAATGCAAACTTGAGCGAATGATATAAACTATGCGGATATCTAGTTTATATCACTAAGAAGTATAACTCAATGAAACATAAAGTATGTTAACACAGAAAAGATAACCAACACAATAAGCTTCAATATATTTAATACATCACTCTAATTGATATAATAGGGTTACAACCTTGAAGCTATGAATTCTATGGAAAACTGATTATCTAAAATCCTAACCTAGATCGCCTTTTTATACACCTAGGAGTCCCTTTACAAGATAACTAACAAATCTTTAGAACATCTATAAACACATCAACCAACCTATCTTCTAAATATATAATCTTAAAATATCTTCCTAATCTTATAGAATATATACTTTAGAACAATCCACCAATATTCTTCAACTACGTCTCTCTTTATGCAGTCTTAGTCTTCGCCAATATACTTCTTCTCAGCAGTATTAAAGTTAGACTCGGCACAGTACGAACCTTTGTGCTCTAGCACTAGTTATGTTTATTGTTTTTTTTTTTTCTCGACTGCTTAGTGTTCAATTTGGGGAGATATTTGGTGATGTTCTTAGACTTTGTACTACCTCATGTTTAGTACTGTAGATATAATCTTTGCAGTACAAACTCTTAAGTCTGGTACAATACTAATTTCTGACTCTAGCAGTATAAAACTTTATCGTGAAACCTTAATTCCCAATAATCCCCACATACACTTGTGATTTACCTTCAATCATCCAGTTTTCATGAAATTAACACCTTTTGTGCTCTAAGAGGATTCTTTCAAACACTTCAAGTGCTTGGAGGATTCTTTCAAACACTTCAAGTGCTTGGTCTTTCTACTTGATAGAAGATTTTCCTTAATAGCTCATTTGCCATCTCTGAAGATTCATCCACTTGAAGTTTGTCACTAGTACAAATCTGGGATTTCGTCACACATGTTGTTTTTTGAATGGCCACACAGTCAGATATTTATGTGACTAAATGTACCAGAATAAAATAAACAGCCACACTTGAACTCATTTTGTGTGACCATTTTGGAATTTCATTGTCAAGCATTTGAATATTTATGTGACTAGAGGTAACTGGTAATTTTTTGTTGATTATTTAGTCACTTATAATTTAGGACGTGTGACAGATACAAATAAGTTTGAAACATTAGTCATACTATATATATACATATGTGACAAATATATGTCACACAATTGAACAGTGTGACCAAAATCCATATATGGTCACATAAAGTAATTTTGTATGTGGCTAAATCATATAATCAAGTTTGTCACACATTATTTAAAAGTGACTGCTATTTTTTGTTGATATTTAGCCACATATGAATTTGAAATGTGTGACAACTGAAAAGTAAGTTTGAAGCATTAGTCACGATATACATTTAAAAGTGACAAATATATGTCACACACTTGAACAGTGTGACCAAATGTCATATATGGTCACACTAAACCATAGACATACATGATTTCATATTTTCATACCTCTGCTCATTTTTTTTATTCGCCGCTTCACCAAAATTTCATATTTTCATACCCCCGCTCATTTTTTTTTCCTAAAAGTAAAACTACATTTTCATTGGACCTCCAACCTACACTTATCTCATCCCCTTCATCTCAAAGTTCATGTTTTTCTCTCATTTTCGCAGCCAACCACAAACCAATAAACCATCACTGGTTTTCTTTGCTTGTCACCACTTACCATAAATTCACTTTCATCTTTGCCCACCGGCCACCACCGACGCTCGTGATTAGCCATTACCCTCTTATTTCAGGTCAGCTGATCTATGAATCAGGTACTTTGATGTCTTATATGTTCAATTTAATTATCAATTTAAGGTGTTCATGAGTCAATTTGGTGTTCAATGGTTGACTTTTGGAATTACGGTTTATGAGACCTGATTTTGAATGAATTTTAAGCATGATTTCTTTTTCAATTGATGCTCATTACAAGGTAGTTTTTTATAGTTCTATATCATCCCATGTTTAATTTCAAATATAAGCTTGTTTGGGATTGTTTTTTTGTTTTCTTTGCTTATTTTTTAGTTGAAGCAGTTTTGTGTTATCCAAATTGCTTCTTAATGGAATGTTTTTTGCTGCTTGTACTATGAGCTTACTATTGTATTCATTTCCTTTCGAGAACTATAGATATTAGAAAGTTTGGTTTGCTTGAATTATGGGGTCGTGTTGTCCGTTTGAATGTTTGATATGATGAAATCAGTTAGGTGTTTGTTATATATATCCTGAAAAATGTTAGTTTGTTGCTGCAGTTGCCGCGTATATCGATTGTGATAGGTTTAATATCGTCTGTCTCTTCCTTGTGACTGCTAGTTTAAAAGCACCAACAAGCCTTCGCTCTACTGGTATTCAAGGTTTATCGGCGTCTTATAAAATAATTGGTTGTATGTTGAAGCCTCAACTAGGACTTTGTCTGTGAACTGTGTTTTGAGTTGCTGTATAAAAGCAAAAAAATGTTATACTTTACCAATCCATGTCGTCGTTTTGGTTGGGTAAGGGGTTTAAACTAATGGTACAAAAATATTTGTATGAAAGGTGAGCATTGAGATAGCTATATGGAATTAAGTTAGGTGAATAAGTGTTCTTGAGAAAAGTGCAAATAAGTATGTTTTCTGTCATCCATGTTAGTAAATGATGGCAATTCTTTTTCTTGACGACATTACCTATTTCAAGAAAACTTACAGGATTCTTGTATCAATCATCCTAAATTCCTAATGAACATTCAGTTGAAATTGAGGAAAGAACTTAAAAAAGTAATCATGGAAAAGCTGAGGAAGACGAAATAAGAAGCAGTGGAAATAGTGTTCAGTTATTAATTGGTTAAGGTTAAGTTGCTATCCACTTCGGACTATGAGACCTTTAAGTTTAGGGCACATAATAAACGTTAGCTAAGATGGTACTGAACTGCTCATATGTTGCTATTATGGTTGTAAATTGTAGCAAAATGTATGTAGTTGTGATCTGACTTGAATCAAAGGTCTGGTGCAAATTTATGTAGATGTACGGTATGAAATGCAATTGTATTTTATGATAAGCTATTAACTTTATATCCGGACATGCTTGTTATACTGTTCTTCAGAGCTGGGTTTCAAAGAAGTTCATGACCGGATGGTATACCTTAACCCTTCTATGTGTTACTATTGTTGATATCATTTTGTGTCCTCTGACTCTTTTCCAACTTTGCTTATTTCAGTGTTTTCCTCTTTCCTGATGCTGTTACATTCTTTGTGACATGGTAGATTGTATAGTTTTTTGAAGGTTTCTTCAGTCTGATCTATGAAAGGCTTGGTGTTGAAATATTTGGTAAGTCATCTATGACATGTTCAGTCTACTATGGTGACATGCTGATAATTTCTTTTTTACAATCTATTTTTTGTATCCTTATTAATCTTTATCTAAAAATTTAATCTTTTTTTTTGGCTTACAAATTAAGAAAATATACTATCATTTCTTCAACCCTGAGTAAAAAAGTTTTATAAAATTTAATTTGGTTAATGTATAATAGGTTTGAACATATGTATCTAATATATTCATTATTCAGTTGAATAAAGGTTTTAGTTTGGTAATGTTGTAAGATGGATATTAGACCTTTATTTGTTTATGTTTGATTCATTTTTCGATACAATCGTGCAGGTCTTGGATTCCTAACATCATTGATCTTTATATTCTTTGCCGGCATCTTTGCATCATCATGGATGGGTGCTACAGTTTTCTGGGTAGGGGAGTGGTTCATAAAGAGGATACCTTTTGTAAAACACATTTACTCGGCATCTAAGCAAATTAGTGCTGCTATTTCTCCAGGTGATCCGTGTCATATTCATTTGTAATAATTTATAATCAGAGATTTTTTAGAGATGATATAAGTTATTAAGATTGGAAAACCATCATGATTATGAATTTACATCTAGGGCTTAAACTAATGATGTGTTTAACTTTTTTCTATTGATTGAACTCACACTAGTTGTTGAATTGTATGTTTACAGTAGGGCCGGTTTAAATAAAATAGAAACTGTAACATAGGTCCGTCAAACTTTCTTTGTACACATTTGGTCACCAGCGAGTGTGTCATACCCTTTCTTCACATCGGTGACTCAAGAGTGTTTTAACACGATGTTATTGGTGGGTCAGTCTGGGATTCAGTGTAACTTTTGAATTGCTCATAGTGTATTTTTTATGTCCCAAGTCTTGGACTTTTAGTTATTTTATTGATGCTTGACCATGTTCTGAAATATATTTAATTGCTATTCGTAATTAGAACTAAAATCTTTTCTTCTCGCAGCAGACCAGAACACTACTGCGTTTAAGGAAGTTGCCATCATTCGTCATCCTCGTCTGGGAGAATACATTTTTGTTTTCATTACATTTCTCTCTTTTAACATTTTCATATATTATGCAAGATAAGTCATGATGTGCTGTGGGTCTCATTTCCTCGATTAATATGTTCAATGCCCAAAAAGAGTGCAAAAGTTGTGTTATTTAGAAAAGAAATGAGCTATGCGTTCAACAATATACTAAGTATTCGATTATTCGACTATTTATTATTTTAGTGATAAAAGAACAAAACTGGTATTGAAATGGACGCTTAACTTTTTAAAATGGAAAGTTGACTCTTCGAATATGCATTGGACTAGTTCTTCTGAGCTGACTTTCATATGAATACGTTTCAGAGGGAAAATGGAGATGAAGAATTATGTAGTGTGTATGTCCCTACAAACCATCTCTACATAGGTGATGTATTTTTGGTCAACTCTGAAGAGATCATAAGACCAAATTTGTCTATTCGAGAAGGCATTGGTAAGCTCACATCTGTTCGACCCATTTATTTTCTTAAATTGTACATATTTGCTACTTTTATGAACCAAACCTCCGCATGAACTTGGTGTTGTAGAATGATTATTATTAGAAAGTGAAGTCCTTGTGCTGTCTATCCTATTCATACATGTTTCTAACCTTAATTTTTCTAACACAAGTGACTTGGGGCCAGTTTGATAACATAATATGATGTAAAACTGAAAATTAAGATCGTAAATGATATAAAGGCTTTTCTGGGTTTGGTTTGAATAAGAAATGACAGGTTAATTAAGAGTTCAGCTCGTGAAGCTTCAACAGCAGCTGCTGCCCCAAAGGTACTGATTTGTGAAAATTATTGCTATGTCTTTTTCCGCGATAGGTTTACTATATAAGTAGCGAATGATGTATGTAGCTGGCTTGGTTATTGTGTTGCTTGTCAAAACGTATTGGTATTAAAGAAGTTAGTCAACACTGTTTTGGGACCAGAATGATTTGTGCTGCCAGTGTATACTTTATGCTGCTAATGCAAGACTTAATGCTGCCAGTAGTAATCTCATATGTTAATGCTGCTATTGATACTACTGCTATTAGGTTTAAAAGAAGAAGTTAGTGCTGCCAAGTATATATTTGTGCTGTCAAAGTGTTATATAAATACTATACTCATCTAGTAACTTTAACACTTGCATTAGAACATGAATTCATTTTGGTCATGGTTGCATTTTTACCTTGACTGCTTGCACATTAGGTTTAGGTCCTGGTTGCATTTTCACCTTGACTGCAATTTCCAAATGGGAGTGTAGCTCATATGGTAGAGCGCTCGCATTGCATGCGAGAGGCACGGGGTTTGATTCCCCGCACTTCCTTATTTTTTCGTTGTGTGACTAAATATTACAAAACGCCACACAAACATAAAATTCTTGTGGGCATTGGATGAACAATAGTCACACAAAATACACATTCACTTGACTTTAATCAACATATGGTCACACTTATTAACACTTTTGGCCACTTTTGGTTAACTTATATGTGACTAAATCCCAAAAAACCATGCTTTGTGCGGCTAAATATTACAAAAGGCCACACAAACATAAAATTCAGTGACCATTAGGATGAACAATAGTAACGTAAATCAAATTTACTTGATTTTAAAAAGCATATAGTCACACTTATTAACACTTTTGGCCACTTTTTTTTTAAATTGTATGCGACTAACTCCAAAAAAACACCCGTTGTGTGACTAAATCATCACAAACGTCACATTTATTATAGATTCATGTGGCCACAGGACAGGAAATAGTCACACAAAATACACATTTACTTGAATAAATCATCTCAAATGTCACATATATTATATATTTATGTGGCCAAAGGACGAACAATAGTTACTCTCAAAAACCATTCATGTGACTATAAGTATTTACGAGTCAATATACTTATTAATCTCAACAATATTGTGCCTAATTTTTATCACACTTATTCTGGGTTTTTGGGTCACTCTTTTTCAATTAGAAATAGCCACGAACTCCCTAACGTGACCGTATGTGACCTACAGTGGCGCGATCTTTAGTGACAAACACCCAAAAAAACACGTGTGACCATATGTATATCGTCACACATTTTTGGGTGCCAATATACTGTTTTTGTACACAAATGGACATGGCTTTGATACCAATTGTAGAAACTAGAAGGGGTTGATTAAGATTTTATGTTGTAAAATTAATACTTAGATTGTCGTAGTTTGTGTAATCAAGAGAGATATAAAGTATCTATGATAGCGATGCAATAAGTAAGGAACTAATATTCGATATATAATCATGTAAGATAGGATATGATCAACCGGATGACACAAAGAGTTTAGTGGTTCGGCTACGAAGCTCCTTTCGGCATAATCCACTCCCACAAGTTACCCAACTTGAGAGTTATCTTCCACTATGTCAAACAAGCTATCTTTAGGCAGAGGGAATACCGTCGCTTCGCTTACACTTTTTCGGTACTAGCTAAATCGAGTTCTACTTCGAGATGATCAACTAAAATACTATGTATTTTATTGCCTAAATACTACCTATCATACACATATGATACACACTTAACACACAAACACAAGATATACAAGATGAACTTATTTTACAAACGTGATTGACACAAACTTAACTATTACAACTTGAAGCTTGTCGTCTTCTGAGTTTTCTTCACTAAAGAGTGGAATGAGTTGTCAGTTGTATGGATTAGTATCAAGTTTATTGATCAAGAATATAAAAGATAAAAGATGTATGTGAAAAATATTTTACAAGAGTTGTTTAAAATGAAAGCTTAAGGTTGGTATTTATAGGCAGCCTTTTGAAATTCAAATCTGTCATAGGGAAATGATTCGTGCGACTCACGGATCTCCCATACCCTGGATCCGTCCCGTGTATTTAGTGGATCTGTGGGTGGAGCTGGGACAACATTTGTCATTTTATGATTAACCCCAAATCTATACAAAATATTGTTTTGTACTTATTAAAACTAGTTTAATAGATTCTTCTAAAAGAAAATATTTTTTATCACCAATAAGGAAAATTTTTCTAGATTTGGGAAAATTTAGAAAGATTGTTTCTACTTATGGTTAATCTTATTTTGTCTTACATGATTAATATAACTAGCTTATAATTAATCATGTGTTAACTTAAATCATTTGATTAGAAAAGATTTATGCAAATAATAATATTTTTCTTTGATCATTAACTATGTTTAATAATGTCATATTCATACCTTAAGTGATTTGTCAGCGTCAAGTAAACTTTCGACTAAATAACTTTGTTTACGTAAACTTTTACGTGGTATGACATTATATTTGTTATTATCAAAACATTAGATCATTAAATATAAATATCGTTTTTGCGCGAATATTTATATTAACAATCACTATATGAACTAACCCATCAAAGATATTTGGCTGTACTATTGTCCTTTGAAGAATATTTGCTTTACGTGCAAATCGTATATATTTGGATTTGTTTAAAACGAGCGTAACGTGTCCGTACTTCTTTGCGGGTATGTCGATCACAAAAACCACTGAACTCCAAAACTTTACACTATATTGTTCGTTTACTAATCTTTGTTGAATGTACCCATACGAACTTGACTAATCATGAAAGATCTTTTCTTTTTTCCTTTTAGTCTTCAAGTATTATAAAGTAACAAGCAAAAGAACCCGCGCGTTGCGGCGGGGCTAATTTTTTCCCGAATATTTTTTTTTTACGTTTCGGGGGTTTTTTTTTGGCGATGCGTTATGGCGGGGCTAATTTTTAATATTTTATTTTTTTTGTATGATTCGGGGAATACATAGAACTAGTCAACTCATCATGTCATACCTAGCCCACCCCCCCCCTCCCCCCCCCACCCCCCCCCCCCCCCCCCCCCCACCCCCCCCCCACCCCCCCCCCCCCGGGGGGGGGGGGGGGGGGGGGGGGGGGGGGGGGGGGGGTGGGTTGGTTGGTGTGTGTGTGCATATCCTTTATAACTGGCATTTACGCACAGCGTTTGAATAAACTAAAGTATAACAGACTTGAAAAACTAGAAACTCGATGTATCTTCATTTTAAAAATAGAGGATATTATCATCTTAGAATTACTCGTGATATTAGTCCATGAAGTAATATCTCTAAGTACGAGTTTCTCCTATACTTAATTCCCATTAAGTACTCATGAGTGTTGCAGCATTCTCTATGTTATGTCTAATCTTTATAAACAATCTACTTACACTCCATGACAGTCTTAAATCAATACTTACTTCCTGCAGTATGAACGACTGAAGGCAGGTTTGAAGTAAACAAGTACTCAGAAAGTGGTATCTAAACATGCAAAAATGGAACATAATGATAAAACAATAGTAGAAATGGTAGCACACATGCAAATAAACAAATCTCCATTATTTAATCACCAAATCTATTACAATATCAATCAATGTTTATAATGTTTCAGATTCAAACTAACAACTAAAACTTTATATTATCTTTCAATCCTATGCTCCTAGCATGTTCATCGTGTCTGCACTTAGCCAATGCCTTTGTTGAATGATGAGCTAGATTATCCATTGATCGATGTGCTTTACAACACGTGTCCTTCTCAACTTTGCTTCAAACAAAATGAATTTTCTTTTATTACTTTGACTTTACCGTGATCCTTGGGTTCTTGTACTGTTGGACAACCTTCAAGATCTCTAATGAAATTATTCATCTAAAATAGTCTACCTTTTGAAGCCTCACAAGCTGAAATATACTCGGACTCGCATGTGGAGTCTGCCACTGTATCTTGCTTTGAACTTTTCCATGTCACTGCTCCCCCATTCAACAAGAATACCCAACCAGACTATGAACGACTATCATCTTTATCTGTTTGCCAACTTGCATCATAATAACCAGTCACTATGAGTTCTTCTTCTCCACCATAAACTAAGAACCTATCTTTAGTATTTCTTAAATACTTAGGAATATTATTTACAGTTGTCCAATGACCTTCACCAGGATTCTGCTGATGTCGACTCACCATGCTCAAAGCAAAGGAGACATCAGGCCTTGTACACATTCAAGGCCACATGCTCGATCCTATAGCCGAAGCATATGGACTCGATCATTCATTCCAGTTCTTCATCCTTTCAGGACATAGATCCTTACTAATCTTTATGCCATGATGTAAGGGTAGATTCTCTTTCTTAGAATTCTCTATTTTTAATATTTTCAAAATTTTATTATCTAAGTACGTTGATGTGTCGTTGTGTGGTGTATATTTTTTATGATTCGAGTTTTAAATTTATATTTTGCCGACTTAACCAAAAACAACACTTTAAACGGGTGTGTACCCGGTCCCCCGTTGGTAGATTCGTGGTAAGTAGGGTGAAAGAACGAGGTTAATCTCGCAATTAATTAATATTTTGGATATCAAAACTAAGTTAAATCTAATCCAAGTCAAACATACTAATACCTTATGTTAGTTCTAATTCTAATTCTAACAGGTAAAAGGGGGTTTCAGCCTGAGAGACTGGCACGGGTTTGGTGGTGACTACAATCAATTCAAGACACTTTAACCCACGCAAGCAAATTAACATAAGATAAAAGAGCGGTCAAGCCTTATAATAGAAAACTGTATTAGCCATCATTAATCCGATTAGAAGTTGGTTTTGTTTATTTAGTGCAATGATTACATAACTCGATGAGGCATATCAATCTTAGTCTTATGGGATATCATCCTAAGACCGAGACACATAAATTCTGTCATAATTAAAGCATTCGCAAAAAGCATCCTTATTTGCTGATTAAAATCTATCTTAGGGATTAAAGCAATGGTAATCTTGTTAAACCCTAGCTCATAGAGACTTTATCCACTTACTGCTTAATGGCAATTTATACTCTAGTAGTCCACAATATCCAACTATCCAATGGAATCAGAACGTTATTTGTTGAATTATCCAGCTTCACCTGCTAGTCAAATTGTTTAATAAACCAAAGGCAATATCCGTTAACTAGTTAAGCCAGAAGCGTCTCCTTAGCACGAATTTAGAAGGACAAATACTTGTGGAACCTATATTCTAGATGTATAAATTACTATATGGAGAGCCATCCTGACATCTAGATTACTTGGTCCGTATCACTAGATCCAGTTGAATGATAGGTCGCATACAAAAGCACGTAAACAAGTATAAACTGATAAACATAAACAAGCATACAACGATAAATTAAGAAATCGAGATATAAACAAAACCAAACATTCAGATCTTCATAATAATGGCTAATACCCGAAGGTATTAGCCTTCAAACATCATAATTAATACAAGAGTAATGGCTTAGCCAAGGTAAATTAACCGAGTTAACGAATGATACCAAAAACTGAACGATTACAAAAGTATAAGAAATTACACATTGTCCTAAGGATAAATGCGTTACAAGACCTCTTCGGGCTCTTTTTCTCCTCTGAAAATCGACTTTTATGGTTTAGGTATCGAGAATATAATTTAACACACTTAAAACTCGTTTTTGAGTTTTGTATTTATAAGGTCTGGAGTCAGTGTCGATACGGCGTATTCAATGTATTAGATATGGCGTATTGGGGTTTCTTGGAGTAGGGACCATGTTTGATATCTTCCAGAATATTCACCTTCTATATTTCCAATACGGCGCATTTGTCTTTTAACTGGGATACCTTATAGATCCATATGGGGATCTTATTGTGGTCTTTGGTGAGTGCAGGCACGGATACGCCGTATCTTCCTTGATGGATACGGCGTATTGGTTGTCAGAACAATAATCTTCAAAATATCTTCATTTAAGCTCCAGAATGCGCGCCTTTTAGTCAAGTTTCACCAAGTACTCCATAATTACTGCAATTATCAAATACAAACGATTAAGTAACAATTCTTTGCAATAATTATACAAAATATGTTAATTACATAATGATGCTATAGAATAGACGATATTTGAGTCATACAAATATCCCCCCACTTGAATCCTACTTGTCCCTCAAATAGCCCTTTAGAAGTTTATAAAAATATATCCTTAAGGATATTTTCCATTTAAAGCATTTATTTGATCTTTTACAAGTACACAACCAAACACCTCATGAAATAGGAAGATGAAAACACTCAAATCACTCAACTATTCTATGTGGTAACATGTAACTAATTCCTCATTGCTCGTCTTGAGAGTATTCTAATATAAGCTTGGCAAGGATACATCATCCTCCACCGCTAAATGCTAAGGAGTAACAAGTTATAACACGAAAATATGGGTTTTAAGATAAGGCATAGTGTTGATACATATCCTTCCAATCTTTAACCAGAATTACCACTCCAACAAGGTATGCTGAAGCACCCAACATGCCATAATCGACACAGGGGAGATAGACATGTGTGTTCGATCACATCCTCATTCGACTTTAACCAACGGTTAGGTATAAGAATGAAATATGGGTAGGGACCATTCTAACTATCACCAAAACTTGATACACACCAACGAGGCTCTGAGACATGGGCATACATGGCCGTAACGACGAATAGACAATCACGCTCCGAACACATCCTCATTCGCGTACAACAACACAAATCATAAGGAAGAGAGTAAATTGTTGTTAAATAAAAATTACGAAACAAATAGATAAAGTACTAAAATACTAGACACTTTTTCCCGACTGTTACCATGATAAAGACACGACAATTTACAACGTATATGATTCATAGAAAAAAAACAACACCAAAGATTGGCATTCCGTAAACGGTCAACTTCCCAATCACCCCATACTTTACATACTTTAAAAGGCAAGTGACAATATCTTACACTTTATACAGTACTCTACATCATCGATTTGTATCAACGAATAATTGATCCTTTGTGTAATTCCTTCGGTAGTTGCGAAACGATTATCTTCAAACATTCCTTCTCTTTTTTTGTTGTGATTTTTCTATTTTTTGATTTTTTGCTAACACTATACTACGAACACTCGGAGTAGTTTCACCATCTTCACGATCATAACTATTCCGGATAATTCCTTCGGTAATTCCTTCATTCTTTGGACGTACCATTAATTACGATGGTAGTAAAAATACATGAGTTTTGACTACTTTATACATTCCCATTTACGATGTGCAAATTCTTCCAACCGTACCAAAGATAGAAAATTTTGACACAAGACTCGGGAAATACAAACTTTACACTTTAAGCAACTTGCAACTGTAAAATAAACTTAATCTAACAGGGTAGGCTAAGGTGTAAAGGTGTAACGAAATCAAAATAACCCTGTGTAGTACCTAAAAGGATTGGCTCTACGGGTTGTTCTAGGGGTATCTTACTCTTAAAGTGAGAGTAAACAAAGGGTTTATACGAGGGTTAACTAACCGGTGTAGTTAGTTAATAAGCAACATGTAAAGGCGATTTGGGTGTAATCCTAAAATTTACCAATTTAAACAAGTTACTCCATCTAGTCCCTAGTAACTCATCACTGCGGTCCTCGATGTAATATAGCAAGCCAAGTTCTAAAGTTTACAACATCACCAGCATACTTATATTTTTGTGGAATTTAGGTAAACATTTAGAAACGGATAAGGTTAAATCATCACAATATCTAACAAGGGTTATTGTGTGCGGGTTATGTATCAAGTAATTTCACAAAAGTATGCTTGATTTTTTTTAAATTTGAGCATAATTTAAGCATTTTAGTGTGAAAAATAGGACAAGTAAACATTCTAATTCCCATCCCCCCATTTAAATTATGACAACATCCTCATAGTATAGATAAAACATTAAATACGGGAATTAAAAAGAAGTAGAATGAGAAACTCCCCTGATATTTGCTCGGTAGATTCTCCGTGTTGAGTTTATTAAGCAAGAATTCATGTTGAACAGCCGCCTTGAAGTATCAAGGCTCCAACACTTCAAGATCTCTAGATTTGTAAAATTCTCCCAACGCAATATTCGTTGATATTACTTTGTAACGAGGTCCTGTGTAAATAGGAAAAATGTGTATTCCTATCTTGGTACCTACGGTTAATTTAAATTTAAACTAAACAAACTAAATACGAGTCAGTCTGGTGAATACGCCGTATCATGTGCATGAATACGCCGTATTGCCAGAACTGACAATAATGTTTTTAAAGTGCATAAAAAGTAAAGACTGATAACGTCCAGACAATTAATACGCCGTATGGTATGGAGCGGATACGCCGTATTGATGTCTGGGAAGACAGACTCGATAAAAATAAATAACATTCTGGGTTGTCTCCCGGGAAGCACTTTTGTTTACAGCGGTGTATTTATCTTCCCGAGGTATGTGTTCAGACCTGCAAGTGATGGTTAGGTTGAAGTTTACCTTCTTAATGATTCTTTTGAAAAATTGCAAATGCAGGTGCAAGAACTAAAAGGACCACCTATGTGAACATGAAGTTTTGCCGCTTCAAGAAGCTTGGACTTGGCTTCCTATATGTTCATTAATGGATTGGGACACATGGCTTGTAAAGTGTCAAGTAAATGAACTTTAGAGTGTTGTAGAAACGAATGTGTATAGTATCTTCAGGTATTCAAATGGATTGACGGGTTCAATCGTTACGACACCCCGATTTTCGAATATTTGGAATGTGTATTATACTAAGATGAAAATTCAATCGCAAGACATTTTCATTTATGCATTTGTTTGTTTCGTTATGTTTGTTTTAACATAATAGCATATATCTTTATATATGTTTTAGTAAATCAAGGATTACACTAAAATGGGGGGGATTTGTTGGTGATTTTAGTGTCATCAACGGCCATTTAGGTAATGACGATTTACTAGAGACTAATGAGATTTCATACTTAGCTTGGATACGAGTTAGGGAAGTGTGGAGTACACACTCGTTGAGTTAATATGTTTTCGACCATGACAAAATTACAGTGGCAGTACTAAGTTGTTAGTACTGCTAGCACTTAGTTTTCCACTAGCAGTACTAAGTAGTTAGTACTGCTAGCACTAAGTGCTGGCAGTACTAAGTTGGTTTACTATATTTTCCACTAGCAGTACTAAGTAGTTAGTACTGCTAGCACTAAGTAGTTAGTACTGCTAGCCGTGTAACTGTTGAAAACAGTTGTGAAAGTTGGTTTTAACCAACTTTAACTGCTTAACTGTCATCTAGAATCTGTTTTATTGACAGATTTATTAGTCTCATTGAATAGAACGAAAATACACATACAATTCCTTCATTGTTCTTGATTTATGATTCTTGTGCCTAGAACATAAATTGCTATACTCCTTATATTATCCCGATAGAGATTTCGTGCAACCCAGGCATTGATAAGGGTCAAAATACTTTATACGGAAAGTGGACTTTTACACGATATAAGCGAGTTATCCAGGATTATCACACACACCCTAAATAACTAACAAACGTATAAAGTATTTTTTGTGATCATGGCTGGAAATACGGTGAAGGAGATGACTACGAATTTTGGGAAACTAGATAAGTTTGAGGGGCATGACTTTAGGCGATGGCAGAAGAAGATGCATTTCTTGTTAACAACGTTAAAGGTGGTTTATGTGTTGACTACACCGATGCCGGAATTGTTGGAAGATGCAACAGTGGAAGCAATAAGGATAAGGGCAAAGTGGGAGAATGATGACTACATATGCAGGGGTCATATATTGAATGGTATGTCTGATTCTCTTTTTGATGTATATACGAATGTTGAATCGGCTAAGGAGTTGTGGGATTCACTTGAATCCAAGTACATGGCAGTTAGAAATCTTTAAGGGAAGCGATATCATTTGGCCTCACCTGCATTGCTATCATTGGTTTTTGGATTTATGGCCATTGCCGTTAAGGGTAACAATTTGGAAACTTTTGTTGTGGTTTTTTTAGGTAACCAGGGGGTAAAATAGTTTTTTCACATAGTTTCTGAAAACTTTGTAGATTATGGTCTTACATTTTTGGAAACTAGAAACAATGAGATTTCAGGAGTGAAAAGCCTCACATTTATTAAAATTGTGAGCTAGGAGATATAAGTCCATGAGTCGAGTTAAAATAGAAACTGAGTTTTTACGTTAGTCTCAAAATTTACAAACGTTTTGTACACTTTGATAAAATTAAAAATTAAAAGACGATACTTAGTATAGGTTCATTTACCTATAAAACAGATCATAAGTCATTTTGGGAGTAAAAAGATTTGGGAAGTTCTAGTGGAATGACATGCTTATCTCGAAAGGTAACACATTCATTGATCACATGTCTAATTTTTACGTATTGTTTCTTTATACGTACTAAGTCGCGTCATGTCTTTTAGGTGGTTGCTTAGGCAGACTTCCCGTCGTTCGTGAAACTCATCACTACCTTCTGATCTAATTGTTCTCTCGGTGAGTTCATAGCTCTCCTTTCTACTTATAAGTGTTTTTATAAACACCCGCGAGGGCGAGGGAGATACATGCTAGTTTTATAAATTAAACGCAAGTGATTTTCGGTATGCTGGTCCCGAGGTGAAACTTATTGCATAAGTGACTTATTGCAAAAAAGGCCCCCTAATTTCATGGCACTGTTAATTACCTATGATTGGGTGAGCGCTTAGTACATTAAGTAGATCTATTAGGCGTGACTGCCATGTCTGGGGTTGTGTGACATCCATGGCGGCGATCACCCCTAAAGGACATTTTGTATGATTGAGAATTTCTTTAGGTATATTGCAATTTTACCTCGTTGTGGGCATTTATGAATTTACATTATTTATAATATGTTGGTTAAGTTTCCGTGGTCTTGAGCCTTAATGCATTAGTGATTATAACTTGTTTGATCCACAAAGTTTTGCAATGATTAAAAAATATTGTGTTCACTCTGTTTTTTCATATAAACTCTTATGGATTACTCAACGTTGTTCGTTGACTTTTAACATGTTTTATTCTTAGGTAAATCTGGGTAGATGGCCTTGGAGTGGCGAATGGCCAGTTTAGCGCGGAAATTGTTTTGACTAAACTTGTTTTGGTTCCAGTCATTGAACACTTGTGTTATGGTATTAAAACTTATGTTATGATGTTGTAAAAATGGAGTGTTTTATAACTTGTGATTTCTAAACTCTCTGCACAAAAGTCTTTGCTACTTTTCAAAGATTTAGTTTGGAGAAGTTTTGAGGTATTTGGTTTTAAAGCATATAATATTGCGCGAGGACACGCAATTGTTTAGTTTGGAGAATTTTGATATGTGTGAAAACACATATCCGTTTTATATCAAAAATGACCCATAAAAGACAAAATTGTGCTTAAAATGCTTGTATATTGCTTGTTTTGCCTTTGTGATTATAGTTATGGATGTAGCAAAAATCACAAGAAAACGGTCAAATCCGGACAAACACGGACACGGGAAAGGAAAGAGTATACAAAAGCTGGGGATTTAATAGCAAGAAAGTACAAAAGTCAGCTCAAAGTTGTTGGGATTTCAGATTTGATGATTACAAAACCAAATATGAAGAAAAGAAGAAAGATGAAACAACAAGGACTTAATATGTAATATTAAGTTAGCTTCTTATCAAAGCTAGGTTTTCTTGTAAACCCTAGCCCCTCTAGTATATAAAGAGAGGTAGGGTGAATAGTTTTAGCATCCAGAAAAGCTAGAACTCCTATGAGAGTCGTCTAGCAAACACACGTGTGTGTATGTGTTAGTAGTAGTAGTAGTTAATTTGTTAGATAGTTGGTGTAGCCTCATTTATTCTGATCAAATATAATGAAGGCTTTAACGTTCGACTAAAACCTTGTTTGATAATATGTTGTTCTTTATATTCCGCTGCGTATTCATATTATCTGTATAAAATAATCCTAGATGGGCTGATCGTGGTTTATCAAAAGTCAACTCATAGTCAACATTGGTCAACTACCAGGAGACAAAACCTTTCAAAATTCCCAAAATGCCCTTAATGTTAAATCAAAATTCATAAAAAGCCCTTAAAACCCTAACACCGTTATCTTTTATTAATAAAAGATAACGGTCGTTAAATTCCTTATAAAACTAAACCCTTATAACCAAGCCCAAAACACCAGGCCCCCAAAACCCTTTGTATAAGCCCAAAGTCAAACGATTTTTACCCAAGTCAAATAAATCAAACGCACCCTTTTATAAAAAGTAAAAACACAAGAAAAGTGGCTTTTACTGTTCATCATCTTCTCTACTTAACCCTGCGTTAAAATCAAAGGGTAAAATGAAATTGACGGTATGGCCAAAGAAGTGATCCAAGGTGCAAATGCATCTAAGAAAAGAAAACGTCATTCCTAGCATCTCATTGGTCCAAGCCAACTAAAGAGGATCACGGAATTGTAAAGAAACACTCCTAGAAGTGGGTTTTTACACTAAAACCTTTGGTAAAGAAGCACAACAGCTCTGACATACAGATTGCCACGCTGGCAATCTGTGTGATCACTTATTGATCTATGGGCTATGATTTGACAGCCAATGATTGCAAGGAATAGAATGGACATTATCAAGGAAGCGTATAACAGATGTGGGGAACCTAGAAAGCCACTCAGCTGCTATATAAAGAGATCAACTTCTCACACGCATTATCTCCCTTTTTCTGCATTTTTTTAGGTTTTAGTAGCTTATGTAATTTTTCATTTAAAATGTAATTTCCTTTTAAGCTTTTGTAATCTGTTTTGAATATCAATAAAATCATAGTTTGCTTTATAAAAATTGTTTGTGCTTCTTTATTTTCAAAAGCTCATTTTTATTCAAATGTTGTTTAATAAGCTTGTCACTGTCTCATAAGCTCATTGTAAGCTCTCTAAGTCTCTAAGCTTAGATTAGAGCTCAAATTGATCAATAATCTAATTAAATGTTTAAAATCAGAATACCTTTGATATAATTATGGATTTGAGCTTTTTGGATGATGAACTAGAAAATGAATGAATATTAAATACTTTAAATAGACCTTAAAGTAGATGAGTAGGATGAAGATCACAAGATATAAACCCTAACCAAGCTTCCAAAATCAAAACCCTAATCAAGAAAACCCTAGATATGTTTTCTTGATAATTCTTTGTTAAACCCGAATCCAAGCTTGTTAACACCTTGAGCAACCTTAGATATACTTAGAGTGAACCCTTGTATGCTTGGAATACCTTAGAACCAAAAGGAAAATGAAACCCTAGTTGATAGAGTTTGGCCGTGGGTTTTGGTCATAAAAAGAGAGAGTTTTTGGTGCTTGGTGAATTATTTAGTGAATGTAAATGGATGCTAGTTGTATGACTTCCTTTATATAGCAAGTAGAATACCTAAACAAGCTTAACCATTACCATGGGAGCTTGGTGGTTTGAAGTACAAGGTTGTAAGAGTTAGGGTACACATGATGTGCCAATTTATGGAAGAGTGGGATTTAGGGTACACTTTGTGTAAGGTATGAGTTGTAAATGAAGAGTTAGTGGGTTTTAAGGTTTTATTTCTTGCACATATATGTTGGATCCGGTTTTGAGGGGTTATAAATAAATAAAATAAGTTAATTTTGGGTATTGGGTATAAAAGTGGGTATTTGTTTGAGTGTAGATGGGTAAAGGTGCTTCCGGGTATACCCGAATGTAATTTATTGCGAAACGTAAGCGTTTTACGTAACCAACAAAAATAAATTACAAAAAGTTATAAATTATACTCCTAATAATCATATAACACTTGCTTGATGTAAACTTTAATTTGTTTGGTGTCCGTTTATATTGAACGTTGATTTTTAGTTTACGCGATTTAACTATAAGATAATAATTAAAAGCGAACGCGTAAAACTCAAAAAAAAAATAATGGAATTAATTAAAGTCATAAATAACCTGAAAATGAGAAATGTTACATTTTTAGCTGTCAATTTGCATTTTGTCTTTTCAAAAATCAAATGTGTACTAAAAACCTACTGAGTAATTCAGCAGTTTTCACATAGCTTTTTCATTAAGCACTTAGTTTTCAAAATAATTTTTAAAAGTAGATTTAGGTAGCTTATTAGCTGTAGTATAAGCCTGCATAAGCCAGATTCCCACAAGGATCCAATAGCTCATTGAAAAATAAGCTTAAAGGTCCTTGCAGGGCCTGTTTGGTTCTAAGATTTTCATTAAGTGCTTATTAGAGAATAGTAGCTTATAGCTTGTAGGTTTAACTTAATTTTTGCTTAGACTAGCTCATTAGGATAGATTAAATTTGTTCTTAGCTTTTTAAAGTCAGAGTTAGCTTATTTTAGCTTTTTCATTTAAACCAAAAGCACCTAAGTCAGTAACTACTAGCTTTTTCATAGTGCTTTTTCTTTGCTTATTTGTATTTCAAAATGAATTTTCTCTGCAATTTTAAATAGCTTTTAGGTTAGGCTTTAAGTAGTAATTAATCTTATCTTCATAAGGTTCTGTCTTTGAGCTTAAAATTAAGCTCAAAGTTATCACTCTGTCTGTTTTGAAATCTGTGGGCATTCATTAAAGTTTAATTTGAATTTCAGCTTATGGCTTATATCCTTGTGCTTATTTCTTTCATAAGTAGCTTATTAGTGTAAACTTAAATAGTTAGTAGCTTATTGATCTTAGTTTTCAGCTTATTTCATTTTTTTGAGTTCTAAAATTTTGAAAAAGCCAAAAAAATAAGTTTTAGTTGTTTTTTCTGTCTTTTAAGCCATTTTCCAGCTTATTTCTTGAGTTTCAAAAATAGTAGCTTTTATTAAAGTTGCTTATTTTTATCTTTTCTATAACTTTGTTTTTAACTTTTTCAAAAAAAAGGCCTGGGACTCGAACCCACGACCTTGCTTTCACACACACACTCACTTACCATTGTGCTTCAATAGCTCATCTGTCATCTCTTCTTTCCATTTTCCTTTTAACACCTTTTTGAGTTTCTATTTTTTTATAGAAGCCGTAGCTTATTAGGACTTTTTCCCAGCTTATTAGATAAGCTGGGCTTTTGCTTTTATTTTTCTTAAATTCCTTGCATCATTTAGGACTTTTTGTGATTTTTCTGGATTTTTCGCATTAATAGTTTAATTTTTATCATTTTTCTTAGTTTAAAATTTTCGAAAATCAATAAAAAATAGAAAAATAATTTTTAAAAATAAAAAAAATGTTTTCAGATTTAGAATAATTACTCTAAAGTTTACATGCATTAAAATCATTTTTGTCATTTTTAGATTTTTAATTTCAATTTTAAGGTTTTTAGTTTAGTTTTATAAAATAGGATTTTATTATAAAAAATAGTTAAAAATAGTTTTCTGAGTTTTTATCATTTCTTAGATTTTTCTAAAGTTTAAAAATCATTTTTTAGAATTTTTAGGAATTAATTTGTTATTTTCTAGGCTTTTTAATCATTAAATTAGCTTTTAATTCATAAAAAATATCGAAAACATATATATATAATTTTATTTTTCTTAAAATTTTCCTTTGTCTTAATTTAGGTTTAGATATTAAATTTGCATTTGTAGGATTTAAATTTAGTTTAATTGCTTAATTGTTGCGCTTGTTTAAATTCCCGTTATTCGTTTTGTGATTTAATTGCTTTCCCGTATTTGTTTTACTTATTTCTCATTCGTAGAAATAGATGACCAATCCAATCTTCGAACCCATTCAAATCATTGTCTAAATTCAAACGTGGTTTCATTTTCATAAATCATTGGGGAATAACGATCCGGGAATCATACTTCCCGGTTAATATACGTATAATATTATATATATATATTTGAGTGAATTTTCCTTAAGGGTCACTTTTGGAATTTTCTTAAAGCTCTCTTACAAGTATATTATCTTATGTGTATAGAATTGCTATATCAAGGATACTGTTTGTTTTGTTTAGGTGTTTTTACCTTTCTGTACTATTTTCCTAGCAGACTTAACAAATTTTATCTTTTTAGTGCTAGGTCGAACAGTTTTATCCTCAACATTAGGTATAAATTCTACCTCGCTATCATCATCAAAATTCCAATCCTCAATGACTGGAGGTCTAAAGTTATTCTTCCTAACAGTTTTAGGTTCTACTGCATCACCATTACTTTTTACACCAGCAGACTTATGATTTGACTCAATTGTCTTAACATTACTAGGTGTAACGATAGTTGTGACATCCATATTCTCACTTTTAATTATTTTATCCATAAATGTTAGATCAGGTTTGAAGGGAATGAAGTTCCCTGTAAAAAGTGGGGGAACTGCATGATATCCCTTATCAGATCTGGACTTATTATTCTCCTGATTTTCTAACATCTCAGATGAATTCACAAAGCTTTCTACTGCAGGAGAAGCTGCAGTAGAAGAAGCTGCAGTATATCCTAGTCCAGTTTTAAACTTTTCAATAACTTGACTTTCCAAAAAATTATTCAAAGATTTAGATGAATTTTGAAACTTCTCTAATGTTAGTTTTAACTCATCTCTCTCTTTTTCTACTTTTTCCAATTTCTCTTTGTTTTCAACTAAAGCAGTGTCTCTTAGTTTGACTTCATGTTTTAAAACATTAATGCTTTCTTCAAACACAGCCTCATTTTTCTTATAGTGAGCTAGTCTAGCTTCTACTGATTATAAACCTGCTTTATAAGATACTAAATTAAATTGAGACTTTTTGTAATCTGAAGACAAACTATCATATTGTTCTGTGAGAGTATCATAAGCTTTTACACATGATTTAGAACAAGAATCTACCTCAGAATATAAACTGGAAGAACTTCCTGAAGATGTATGTGCCATCAATGCAAAGTTTGTAGGATGCTCTTCTTCAGCTTGGTAGCTCCAATCGTACCCTCCAACCATTTTTAGTGGGAGTTTCTATGTCACCAAGTTCGTTCTATTAATCTTTCCTTCCTCATTTTGCCTGATTTCTAGAAACTCTAACATACTCTTTCAAGTGACTATATTTATTAACAGTTGTATCAGCGCAACTTGTAGAACTTCAAATCTAACTCTTTGACCATTTACATCCAGCTTCCTGCCTATCCACTTGATGAATCTCCTAGCTCTAATTATCAGCATGGCCATTTCCTATTATAAATCCATTTATTCTAGATCATCATGATCAATTTGTTCTAAATCCTCTTGTGCAAGTTGAGGAGAATTAAGCTGACTAGCTAGGAAAGCACAGATCACAACATCACTAAGGTTATTTGCGATGAATAAATGATAGAATACTCCAATATGCAAAGATAACTTTGAAGTATGAGCATACACTAACTTCTCATAAGTAGTGTTATCTGTTTCATTTGTGCTACTATTACTGTTAGTGCTGCTAGAGGACACAAAAGCCACATTTTATTGATTTTGACTTGTACTTGATGAACATGAGATTTCAGGTTTATATATCTTTAAGGTATTTTATAAGTCATCCAAACTGATGGTCTCTATTTCCTGTTTGTTTCTTCTCCCAGATCAAATCACGAGTCTTCCATTCAGATGGAAGACTTCTCAACAGTTTTAAGTTCATGTCCTCTTGAGTAATAACTTCGCCCTGAATCTCCAACCGAGTGATAAGTTTTTGCAACCTTTTAAAAGTTTGATCCATTGTCTCTGAACTTAATCCTGCAAAGTTATCTCATATAGTTTTTGCTTCAGTAGAGTTCTCTATACTTTCTTGGATTCTTGTTTCCACCATACCTCTTCTCATGGCTCATGAGCAATTTGCATCGTTATATGAATGGAACTTTAGTTTATCCTTATTTGGGAGTGCCATCAACAGAGTTCCTCTAGCTTTCATCTCATACCTCCTGTCTGGTTTTTTCATTTTCTTAGCAGTAGTAATTCGATATCTGCTTAGTTTTCCCTCCAAAACAGTTCTCTTCAGCACTTTGTTACCATTTTTAATTACTTCCCAAAGGGAGTAATCAGTCATGAGAAAGTATTGTTCTATCCTCATTAACCAGAGATCATAATCCCCTGGGTTGAGGATAGGTGGTTTTGCAGTCATAGTTGTAGAAGTAGTTCCTGCCTCCATCTTATCACTGAGAATTAGATCTAGTATGTGTTGTTGGTTTCTTCTTATTTAATGCTTCACAACAAGCTCTGATACCACTTGTTGATCCCAATTAATAGATCTTTAACTCCTTAGCTTGATGTAAGGTTTAGTATCCTTAGATAAATCTAAATGTACTAACAATGAAACTTTGAGTGTATGATATAAACTATGCGAAATCTAGTTTATACCACTAAGAAGAATAACAGTAATGAATGTTTAACACACATAAATATAACCAAAACAATAAGCTCCAATATATTAATACGAACACTCTTTGATAGTGTTAGGGTTTACAACCTTGAAGCTATGAAAAACTATGAAAGACTGATGTGTCTTGATCTATGCCTTAGGGTTCCTTTTATACACCAAGGAAACCCTAATGGGCTTACAAAACGTGTGTAATGATAATGCATATCTATTCCTAATTTAACTTATGCATATCATAATAGCAGTACTAACTATACAAGACTAACAGTACTAAGTATTAACTAACAGTACTAACTATACTGGCAGTACTAACAATGTACTGGCAGCACTAACTATTATAGCTAGCAGTACTAATAACTTAGACTATTTTCTTTAAACTTCAACAGCAGCACAATCTTGAACCAGTAGTATTAACTTCCAAAACTAACAGTAGTAACTTCCGAAGCCTTCAATTCCCAACATAACCAGCAGCAGTAACTTCAACAGCACTAAGAAGTCTTTTAATCCTAACAATCCTCCCCTAAACTTCATGTTCATCTTCTGAATCTTCAAGTTTCTTGATTAAAAGCGTTATCTTCACTAGGAGGATGCTTCCAAACACTTCATTCAGTGATAGCCTTCCTTAAGTTATTTCTTAACCAATCTAAGAAGATCAAATACCATTTCACACTCATAATCAACTTGAAGCTTCACATTATTAAACATCTGATGTAGTGCGTGCTTTCAAATTATTAGAGCAGATGGTAAGACTCAAATTTATCTTACTTTTAGTAAAATGCTTAAGAACTTTGATAGAGAAGACTTGGAAGTTCTTTGGAGAATAGTCAAAACTATATTTAAGAAGATAAAGCCAGTGGATGAAGTATGGAAAAGACAACAAGGTTTGGTTAAAGTGCTAAACTGGAAGCTTTTTTATTTATGTGGAGTTCATTGTGTAACAATATAGTCCATAATGTTTTATCTATTGGTTGAGAAGATGTCGAAACTTTTCTTCCCTTCTTGATAGATCTTGTAGTCAACAATTGGAATTTTGACGGACATCGTGTAAGCAATCAATAAGTTACATCATCACCGAACATCTAAACAATCTCAAGCATAGTATAAGTTCTTATATCTCTTTATCTCATTCCATACCAATTTGCTTCTTGGCAGACTCTTGTTAAATATCTTCCCCGCTCTCTTAGAACTTCCTTCTACTCTAGTCTCACTATTTTCTGCTCTATCTTTACTTCCTTTCACCACTTCAGAATCCACAGGTATAAATGAGTCTATCCAACTCATGGTCTTGTCAAAATCCTTCTGAACTTCATCAAAGATTTTGTTCTTCAACTGATTGTGAGTGAATCCAGTCATGTTTTTCAGATAAGTACATATTTTATTCCTCTTTTGAGCTTTGGTTAGTGGTTTTCTTCTCTGCTCTTCTGCTTTAATTCTTGCAAAATGCTTCTTCCTTTTATCCATGAGTTCTACAAACAGCTTTGACTTTTCTTCAATGGCAACTCTTCCTGCTCTTATGCCTATATTATTGCAGCTAGCTCATAATCAGCATCCATCATAGCTTGAGCATTATCCCATTCAGCAATGTTTGCATCTTCTCTCATCTTTTCTCTACCAACCATGAGCCTTTGCCGTCTCATCTAGTTCACCTTGCCATCTACGGCTTAGGCAATGCCTTTGAGCAATTTCCTTATCAAACATATCTGGTCCTTTTTCTTTAATGGCTTTTCTTGTTCAAGCCATATACCCTTGTCCTTTGTCTTTAGATCATGTTGTTGAGGTGGTACAGTTGGCTTGTATCAGTCATCGACTTTGTTTCTTGCATTAAACCACGACCTCTTACCCTTTGATTTCTCACTCCTCATCTTTACAAGAGTTTGAGCAATTGTATGATCTTTATCTTCAAAAATAGTTGTTGTTGTTGGAGGAGTAATTGGTTCAGCAGTAGTAATAATAACACTGGCAGTAGTAATAGGTTCAACACTACTAACATATACACTAGCAGTAGTAACTGGTGCACTAGCAGTATTAACTTCAGTAACCAATCAGTATTAAACTGCAAATCACCATATGACTTATCATCTGCACACACTAATCACCTTCTCTGGCATCTCCATCAACATCTTTGAACACTTCATACATCCATAACTCACAAAACCTTCATCATCACAAATCACTTCCTTCACAGATTAGAACTCTGTTTTCCCCTTTTCAATTCCCTCCCCTGTTTGGAGCATCCTCCCTCAACCCAAACTTCATCTATCTAAGAGTAACCAATCTTAAATAAATTCATCCCTGGAGTTTTTGACTTCCTTTTCCTTTCCAGCTTTTTAACTCTCTTCTTCAAACTAGCAATCTACTTTGCTTGAGCAGTCTTTGTTGTCTCTAAGTCAAGAACTCTATCAGACAGTTTTGTATAAAGGACCATCAATTCCTTAAGTTTTAGTCTGTTTAGATGCAGTCTCAAACCTAGTTTAAGCTTCTTCATCCCCTAATATGGTATCTTGACACCTGTGACCACTACCTGAACCAGTTCCATGAGGACTTGGCTCATTAAGTGTTGCCATGGATTGGGTCCTATTTATGTTACCACTGCCCTGCTCTGATTCTAAGCTAGAAGCAGTAGTGGGAGCCCTTTCCATTCTGTCTTCCCTCTCCTTAGTGCCAGTCTCATCTGTAACAAGGGGAATAGGTCCACTAGACTGAGATATCTCAGTGGCCCTTTTGGCTTTCCTAGGTCTGTGAGTCTTTTTGGGTTGAGATGATGATGGAACAGTGATTGGTTCTTCATTAGAGGGTTGAACAGATGTAGTTGTGTGTCGGGGATCAGTGGGTTGTCTTGACCGTTTACCCATATATGCTTGTTGTGCCAGCATAGATGAAAACAATGGTGTTATAGTCCCTGAAAAATCTTTTCCTTGCCTTCTCATGTTTGCAAAAATATTTTTAGTATGAGAAGGTGTATCGTAAACAACATTAACTTCTGAAAGATTTTCAATTTATTTGTTCAAAAATAGTTGTAAAAACCTTGGATACATTAAATTTTTTTAGAACTATTTAAGTTCCTCATCATACCATCAAAAATCAATTTAGAAAAAATAAACTTTTGATTCTTAGCAAAACATATAACTGCTGATGCTATATTAGTACCAAACTCATTCCAAGCAGTTGATATATAGAAACTTAAACATGAAGAGATATTATAGATATACTTCATTAAGGGGAAAAGTAAGGTTTATAAAAAGTAAGTTTCTCAGAAAGCTTTTCATATCCCATCAATTGAAGGTTTTCAAAAATTTCAGTGTTTGTTAGACAAGCAATACCATCCTTATCATCAAATTGAATATCTCTCCTCACAAATGATTCCTGATATATCTATTGTCTACCCTTAACCTTGGCAATGGGGGGGGGGGGGGGGGTGGGGGGGGGGAAATATGTGTATCATTATTGTCTATTTTGGTCTTATCAGTAGGCCTAATCTAGTTCAATATAAGAAACATAAATAGTAAGGACTAACTGTCATGGCATACCTAATGGTGTGTTAGCATTCAGGAAGTCCTAACAAACTCATCAGGAAAATCAGCATTCTCTGTGGATTTTTCCAAGTAAGCAACCATATTATGTGAATCAGCAAAATTTAGGCCCGCCATGGATGTCGATTTTTTTAGAATCGGCAATGAAATTGAATTAGGGTTTGTGAATTTAGAGTAGTAGAATGATTAAAAATGGTTATGGTGTGATCGAATGCGCTTAAATAGGTAATAAAGGAATCCTACAAGCGAAGTATCCATTTTATAGACCAAAAATACCCTCAGCAGTTGTAACTCCAATGGTAACCTAGCAGTAGTAAGTTAGCCTGGCAGCACTAACTCGTTTTTCCCAACAGTACTAAGTAATGCCCAATAGTACTAAGTAATGCCTAGTAGCATTAACTCTTGAGTTACCAGTTTTAACCCTAATTCCATCCTTAGCAGCTTTTGCATTCCATTCCAACCATCCTTTATATATAATCCTTTGCATATTAATAAAATTAACCTCCCCTCAATCAATACTTTAGAGGTTAAGAATTCCAATACATGCAATCAGATATTGAAATCTGCTAACATCAAATGCTTTTGTGAGCAAATCTACAACATTTGATCTACGACGTAAGATCTTTGATCATCTAAAAAGCTTCTTCACATTGGAATCCTCTGATGAAGTTATGTCTCTATCTCAATGTGCTTTTGTCTTTGAGTGAAAAACAGGATGTGTCTTCACTTATGCATATTGTGCTCTCATTATCAATATAGATCTTTGTATGCTTAAAGTTTTGTATACCTATATAAATCAAGCAAATTGTGAGTATTGCATCCAAAGCGCTTGTCCACAGCAATTGGAAGTTACTATATACATCTAAGCCTAGTTGTGGAATTATCAACCACAGTATTCATCATGCATTACCATGAAATCAAACTCACCCAATGAATTGACAACCTCTTATGTGTATACCTACGCTATCTAAGCTTTACTCCTGCATAGTCCATTTCTATTAGTATATGCACCAAATCAAAAGGTGAAATCCTTAGGATACCAAAGGCCCAATTTAGTTGACATTTTAAGATATCTAAAAATTCAAATCCAGCAAGATAGTGTGAAACTTTAGGATTGACCTTAAAATCTTGTCACAAGCACATCTTGCATACATAGAACTCAAGGCTTGATGAATTAGATACTTAAATGATCCAATCATGTGATCTATACAATATTTCATCTTACATCTACACCTCTGCAACTTTGAGCAAAGGCATTAGGGTTTCCATGGGTGTGCGTGCTGTTTTGACATCACAAAATCCAATTCTTTCAAATCTCAGTCACATACATGTCATGACTTATAAAAATCCCATCTTCCTCTATTTTTACCTTGCAGTCTTAGGAATAATAGTGCATTCACCCCATAAAGCTCAATGAAAAATTCTTATGCATCATCTTCTTAAATTCAGTGCATAATGACTTCTTTATAGAACCAAAAAATGATATCAACTACATATAATTGAACTAATGAGAATACACCCATTCTCCCTTCGGTAAATGAAAGTCTTTTCTTATCAATCCCTCCTGTAAAATCCATTGTCCAACAAATAAGTTGACAAGGTTTCATACCAAGCTCTAGGAGCTTGATGTAGTCCATAAAGTGCCTTTTCTACTTTGTATACTTTGTCGGGGAAGTCTGGATCTTAAATCCTGGTGGTTGACAAACATAGACTTCCTCTTCAATCTTACCATAAAGAAAAGCACTCTTCACATCCATCTTGTACACCACAAAGCCTTTATATGAGGCATAGGCTAAAAATAACCTAATTGCTTCAATTCTGGAAAATGAAGCAAAAACCTCATCATAGTCAATTCCTTCTTCTTGTGTGTACCCTTAAGCAACCAACCTTTCTTTGTTCTTTATCACAATACCTCTTTCATCCTTCTTGTTCCTGTAAACCCATTTAGTGCCAATAGCCCTTTTGCCATTTAGTAAATCCACTAGGGTCTAAACCTTTTATAATTCGAATTGTAAAATCTCATCCTACATAGCTTCTATCTGACTTAGATCCTTCAATGCTTGGATTACTTTCTTAGGTTCTTCTTATGATAAAAGCAAGCAAACAAGCAATTTTTAAAAGTCTTTATGGTTGGTCCTCTGCTGCACTAAACTAAACATAGCATGTTTAGTCAAACTCTTTGTCATCCTTCTGGTTTGAGGTGCTGAATATATTTCTTTAATTATTTGTTCAATTAGATAATCCTTGTGAATTCTGGTAGTTGGAATAGGGCTGACAGGGATATGTGTATCCAAATTAGTTATGTCAGCCTCTGCACCATCATCTTCAGCATCACTAAATCTACCAATTTCTTCCAAATCAGGTATATTTGGATCATCAGCACATCTATAGACTATATTCTCATCAATAGCATTATCCTCTATGTTATCATCGAATAACAGAGTTGACTAACAGTATTAAGATTGTTAGGTTGTATAAATACTTGCATCCTTTTCTTGATTAATTCTTTCACCCTCTTCACTTAGGTTACCACCTTCATTCCCTGGATCTTCAGCATCCTTCTTTTCCTCCTCCCCTGATGGTTTGAAAAAAATCCACAGCATCAGGAAATCCTTGTTGGACTAAGAAATAATGATGGGGATTCCCTGTGAGTCCAGAATGGTAAGCAGTATGAAAATCTTTGCCAGGTACTATTCTCCACTCTAGACACTAGCTTTACCTGCATCATCCACCATTCTTTGTACCTACATATACCATTAGACTGGCTTCCATTGCAACAACTGGCTTAAATGTTTCATAGAATTTGGTAGTGCATCTATATCAAAAAAGCAATTATGTCCAACATTCCTTTAATAATAGATGATCCACAAATTGAATACACGCCAAGTTCTCTTCTACTATCCTAGTTCTACTGTTGAATACTCTGAATGCTTTGCTATTAGTAGAGTATCCTACAAAGAACCCTTCATCAGCCTTTCCATCAAACTTACCTAGGTGATCTATGGTATTAAGGATTGTAACAGGACACCCAAATGGTCTCATGAAGCTTAAGGCCATGTTTGTCTACCTAAAAAAGTTCATAACGGGTCTTTGTTGAGATGAGGCTTGATAACTAACACCCTATTTTAGACATAACAAGCAGTATTAACTGCTTCAGCCCAGAAAGTTGTTGGCAATTTTGAATCAGCTAGCATAGTCCTAGCAGCCTCTATTAGTGTCCTATTTTTCCTTTCTGCTACTCCATTTTGTTGTGGAGTCCTAGCAACACTAAATTCCCTCTTAATACCCTTCATTTCACAGAACTGATTCATGACCCTATTCTTGAATTCAGTCCCATTGTCACATCTAATCACTTTCACCCTAAGGTCTATTAGATTTTCTATGCCTGTTATGAATGTTTTAAGGATTTCACTAGTTTCATCCTTAGTGGCTAAAAAGAAAACCCAACTAAACCTACTAAAATCATCTGTGACAACTAGGCAGTACATCTTTTTCATTAAACTCTTTACAAATGTTAGGCCAAACAAATCCATGTGCAACATTTGTAATGGTTGGCTGATTGAACTGACTGTTTTGGTCTTACAAGAAGCTCTGTGTTGCTTTCCCTTCTGACAAGCAACACAGGTTTGATTAATTTCAAAAAGTTTTGAAGGTAAACCTCTTACAAGGTTTCCCCTTACCAGTTTATTCATTGTTTTGAAATTTACATGTCCAAGCCTCCTATGCCAAAGATTAGATTCATCTGGTGTGGCTTTTGCAAAGAGACAAGTTAGACCTCCTTGAGGAATAACATTCTTTAAATCAACACTGTACATGTTATCCTTTCTAGGAACTTTAAGTAAAACATGACTTTCATCAGTTAACTTAAAGTCTGGAGACAGAACAACACATTCAGTATCAGTAAAAAGAACACTATTCTTCTTGTCACACATTTGTGAGACACTAAAAAGGTTAAACTTTAGTTCCTTTACAAAATACACATCTTCAAAATCTAATTTACCAGTTCTTATTTTACCTTTCCTAGTAATTTTCCCTCCTTTAGAATTACCTCCAAAGGCAACAAATCCTCCATCAATTTCTTCATAATCTGTAAGATAGGATTTGTTTCCTGTCATGTGCCTAGAGCATCCACTATCAATCACTCCTTTATTCTTCAAATCTTGCTGTGGATTGCCCTGCACATAATGGTAGGAAAAATTATATTCTTTTGGGGACCTAAGCCATTACTGACTTGGATCTGCCTTGTGCACCAATATAGTCAAATCTTTTAAAGGACATTGATGCACCATTGTTTCTGGAGACATGGTCTAAAACTTTATGCTTTGGTCTCCAAACCCAACATGCTGAGACCTTAATAGCATTTCCTTTGTTTCCCTTAACAGCACTAAGAACTACTTTTGGCCTAGCAGTATTAACCCTTGTTCCCTTAACAATTGATTGCTAGTAAATCAACACACGTAATAATAAAATATATAATATGATGGAAAATTACCAAATTACCCTTGAGGACAAAGGTAAAAAGGAAAATCTTCACATATATATATAATATAATACGTATATTAACCAGGAAGTATGATTCCCGGGTCGTTATTCCCCAATGATTTGTAAAATTGAAACCACGTTTGATGTTCGGACTATGATTTGAATTGGAAACAAAGATTGATTTGATTATCTACTTTTACAATTTAAAATAAGCAAGTGATAACAATTAAGCACGAAAAACGCAAAATGGGAACCCTAAACGGCAGTCAAAAACCCTAAATTTCTAAAATTAAACCTAAATTAAATTTTTCTTTTTAAATGGACTCTAA
>BQNB010048695.1:4032-22032 GCA_026074375.1 Tanacetum coccineum
GGGGTGTGTCCAAATGTATTTTATTGCAAAACGTAAACCTTTTATGTGACTAACAAAAATAAAATACGCAAAGTTAATAATTATTTTCTTAATAATTATTTATTACTTTGTTGATGTAAACCTTAATTTATTTGATGACCGTTTATATTAAATGATTATTTCTAGTCTATGCGATTTAGCTTAAAAGTCAACTTAAAAGTAAACACGTATCGGACCAAAATAAATAGGTATGAATATTAAGAGTCATAAAATGACATGAAATTAAGAAATGTTACAACCTTCCTCTAGCAATAATATCTATTACTCCTAAAGTAGATCTACACCAATAGCTAAGACAATGAGCGGTGCGAGAAGCGTCAAAATTGCGGCCAGAAACTGAAAATCTTCTTCGTATGGGACATAGGCCAGATAAAAAACAAGTGCTATCGTGATCGCCATCGCCATGATTGTAGTAATATGCAACATTTTAAGGGGTTTGAATGTGAGAAATTTAAGTGAAAGATTTTAGTGTTTTATGGGGAAATGAAGGATGAAAATTTGGTATTTAAAGGGGAATGTAACCGTTGGGTTACTGTTTGGTGCCGTTGAGGGCACTGTTCACATATAAAAAAAGAGTTATATTCTAGATAACCCTTTAAAAGTCTAGCTAGAATTGGTCCATTAGCTTACCAACTCGAATCGCTGAGAGGACTTAGTAATATTTATGACACGTTCCATACCTCGAATCTGGAGAAATGCATGTCTAATGAATCGCTCGTCATACCTATGGAAGAGCTCCAGGTTGACGATAAGCATTGACCGCTAGTAGAGTTCTCATACAACAACAGTTATCATACTAGCATCAAAACCACACCATTTGGGGCACTCTATGGTCAAAAGTGTCGATCACCTGTTTATTAGGCCGAGGTCGGAGATGTTCAGCTAACTGGCCCAAAAATTATTCACGAGACTACCTAGAAGATCATTCAGCTAAAAATCATAAATCAAGTCGCTCGTGATCGTTGAAAGAGTTATGTTGATGTGAGGCGTAAGCTCTTAGAATTTCAAGTCGGTGACAAAGTCATGTTAAAGGTTTCACCTTGGAAAGGGGTTATCTGTTTTGGCAAACGGGGGAAGTTGAACCCGAGGTATATCAGACCTTTTAAGGTGTTAGCAAATGTAGGAATCATTGCTTACAGACTCGAACTTCCTCAACAATTAAGTAGGGTTCATAGCACTTTTCACGTATCTAAATTGAAAAAGTGCTTGTCCGATGAATCACTTGTGATTCCGTTGGATGAGATCTATATCGATGATAAGCTCTACTTCGTTGAAGAACCTGTAGAGATTATGGATTATGAAGTCAAACGGTTGAAGCAAAGCCGTATACCTATTATCATGGTTCGATGGAACTCTAGACGAGGTCCTGAGTTCACATGGGAACATGGAGATCAATTCAAAAAGAAGTATCCACGTCTCTTCACCAATCTCGCATCTTCATCAAATACCACGTCTTGTGCTTTGGGGACAAAGCTCTTTTAACGGAGGAAGACTGTAACAACACGTAATTTCAGGTCATTTTACGTCAATAAACTCGCAATTATTTATTTTGAGCTTTTACGCATTTACTTTTAATTTTAACCATTAAATTAAATCGCGTAAACCAAAAGTCAACAATCAACGTAAACCGACACCAAACAAATAAAAGTTTACCTCAAACAAGTGTTATATTATTTTTACGAAAATAATTTATAACTTTTTATATTTTATTTTTATGCGTTACATAAAACGTTTATTGTAACGCCCCGACCCAAAAGGGTAGAAGTATTACAAATATGGTGTGACATCAAAGGCATACATAATCATAACACAAGCATAAACAGCGGAAGTCTCAAATAAATAACCAAAGGAAAATAAGTCAACATGACTTAAGGTACATAAGTTCTTAAAAGACAGACATATCCAAACGAAATAACCGAAATAACGAATGTTTCGAAAAGTAACAAATCATATATCAAAACTAAGATCTCTAGGGTAAGTCCACACTCAGCACTCATATCCCGAAAGAAACCCCAGCTCCTAGCTTAGATACCTGCCGCAGGAAAAGAAAATGCGGTTGAGCTTACAAAGCCCAGTGAACAATAAATTATAATCGAAACGCAAAAGAAAACAGAAAATCAGAGGATATAGATATAAAGGTGACAAAGGGTATCACATAGACATGATCAACGAAGTACAAATATAAGGTGTAAGAAAAATCAGAAGTCAATTCTACATATGTAAGGATAAAGATGAATCAGAAAGTCAAATCCAAGTCCAATACCAAGACCAAACAAATCATATCATAGTAACATGGAGTCGCGAGCTCCAAAAATTGAGCGAAAGACCGGAAATGTCACCCAAACATCAGTCAACCAAATAAACATATATCATAATTGTCATAATCCATCGAATACAAAACAATTGACGTCGTGAGACAACAGCATCCATTAGACATGCCCTTAACAAATAAATTAATAATCACTCATAATGCTCACACTATAATATCAAATGGGGGCGGTGTGAGAGAAATCACTCACCCACACATATTCAATTGCCAAAAGGTGCCTTCAATGACACCCACCATGTTACACCTTCATGAGGCTAGGAAACAAACTAGTGGCTTGGGTCTCAAACTGAAGGGTTCAAAGCAAAAGTCAGATCAACAAGATCTATTTCAAAGGGATATAGCAAAGGTTCAATGTACTAAGTTTCAAATATCAAAGGTAGCATAGCAGGTGACAAACTAGAACATAATAACAGATCATATAAGAGAACCCAAGATAAAAGGCTCAGAGCCAAATGAAGCAAACTCACATAAGTAATCAATAGATAGAGAGGAATATGTCATAGAACCTTAACGTAAGGTCAAAATATCAGTACATTACGTCCGAAGCGCCAGTCAATAAACAAAGATAACACCAAGCATGGTAATACGACTCAAAAGTACACTCCCTCTTAACCGAACCTAAAGAAACATGAGATGAGCCTTCGAATTACAAACCTTCATCAGTCCATTTAACGTTAACACTTTCCATTTTTTAGAAACTTTCCAAATTTTTTGTATACTTACACCATTTTTGGACAGTTACTTTCCACTTTTTTAGTATACTTTCCATTTTTAGTAACTCTCCATTTATATAACTTTTCTATTTTTTAAAAACATTCCATTTCTATATTTACACGTCAAATCCCTTAATTTACACAATTTACATATCTAGCCCTTTTTGTTTTATTAATTATTTAAACAGTTACATTTAATTATCCCATAAATACAAAACAAGTCCCTATACGATTCAAAATATGACACATTCATTACTTTACTCCACTAAAATCACTAACCAAACCCTTCCACTTTTCCTAATTTACAATTGACTCATCCCTCTATTTTAGATTAATTACTATATCTAATGTACTTATTAGATGAAATTAACATTTTTAATAACTCCCAAAAAGATATCTCACAATATGTACACTTTTTAATACAAATCCCCCCAACTTATTTTATACAGAATATAATAAGTATAATAACATGTTTAAAATAGACCTCATAGTTTCAGAAATTACAAATCACCCCCTTATAGTTTAAAAATCCAAATCGGCTAATCAATAAATCTACAAAACCCTAATTTGATTTTTCCCAATCACAAACACAATTATTACCCAATCATTAGCATTAAATGAACCTGGAAAAATTAGCAAAACCCTAACCCTAATTTATTTTAACACTTTTCTTTCTTTTTTTTCCTTTATTCGAAATCGGCAAACATAGATAAATCCCAAATAAATATTCGAATCCTCTTCTAAATTTTTCCAACAATTTATCTGAGTTACATATGATATATACAACCTTAGAAAAATATAAAATCAAATGTACAATCATTATTTTGCCGATTTCATAATTAATTCGAAATTAGGGTTTCTAATTTGTTTTAATTCATATGATCAATATAACATGCATGAATATTTTTCCTATGTATATTATGCATTAGAATGATGAAAAATGAGATACAAAAATACCCTTGATGATCCTTGATGATTTGATGAATTTATAGAATTCGGTTGTGTTTATTCGAACCAAACGATTACCACGATCGAACCAAGCACTCTACAATCTTCCCACTATTTTTCCCACCTTCCTTGACCTTCAAAACACCTTAGAAAATTCGTGCTAGCTCTGGAAAAATTCTTGTGCCGCCTCTTTGTATTTTTAGGGTTTCGGTGAGATTTGTTTTTAGGGTTTAATAAAAGAAATGCATAAAGGATAATAAATAAAGTATTTGGCCGAGTTTTTGGGCTTTCAAAAAGACTAAATCTGATTTGTAACTTGCCAACATTTATTTTGTAATTAATAACATTTATTTTATATTAATTGTAATGTATAAGTAATTAAATGTAATTAATTTCGGCATAAATACATATGCATCAACATTAATTATTTTTCTTATATAATATAAGGTATTTTAATCTTACATAAATTTCATAATTGTCATATGTTATATTTTTATAATTTCTAAGATTTAAAATGAAATTTATGCATGCTTTTATGAAATTTTCTTGCATTAGGGGTATTTTGGTAATTTTACACTTGTTGAGATTTTTAGGTTTTACATTTATGGTTCACAATATTTAGCTTCATGCATGCATGTAAACTCCACCATCTTTCTACACCTAACCAAATACCCACAATTATACCTAATATCCAATGCCCAAAAATTATATCATTCCTACACAAAACTACCCTATGGCTGGTTATATATACATCTACAACACAAAACAAATATCTAATTTAGCTTCAAGAATTGTCATGTGCATATTACCAATTCACTAGTTAACTTACTTAAACAAGTTATCAACTTTCTTACAAGTTATGACAAAACCACTCCCCCTTGCCAATCACTACCCAACCCCCTAATTCATGGATTGTGTAAGGATTTGTTCCCTAGATATTTTACATATATAAAGTGCTAGCATAAGACTTCATTCACTTCACATTTCACAACTAGAAAAATCATATTCTCTCCCTTTTTGCTCCTCTCAAACCCACAACATCAATAAGCATCCCAAGAAAAGTCATAGTTTCTATTTTATTGGGATGCTTGTAAAAAGGGAGAGAATATGATTGTAAAATCAATTTAGGGTTTTATAAGCAAGGGTTTTTCAAGATCAAGTTAGGGTTTTCATAATCAAGACTTGGGATTTTCATATGGATTTTAGGTTTAGAAGCAAAGTCTAGGGTTTCTTTTTGATCACATACCTTGTAAGCATACTACATTCACTCTTTTTGATTTTCTTACATATTGATTATGTTTATTCATGTTTCAATACTTTCATTATGTATTCTTACATATAAACATCTTGACTATAAAGTTATATCACCAACTAGTTTACTTTTATAAACATTTGGAAAGAAAACAAGAAACACTACATACTTATGATTATTAAACATGTTAACAAGTTTCTTACCTAAAAACTAGCTTTTTTAGATTGCAAGTTATTTTATTATAACATGAAGTGTTGGATGAGATTAGGTTAGTAGATGATTGTGATTGTGAAAGGTGATTGAACTATATAGACTAGTAGATTTGTAATATAAAATAGAGTAGAAATAATGGACGAAAAGAGTTAAAAATATGCCATTTGGGACAGCACCTTTAGGACAGAAAGTTTCGGACATTTTGTCAAGTCAAAACCTTAAAAATATGTTAGTATATCTTAACACGACTTCGTGCAAATAAAGAACGCTAAAAACGGACTTAAAACCAATAAGTTATGGCCAAAACTAGATTTGAAACAATACCGACACAACAGTTTTTCGGCACAAATCTAGCATATTTATAATTCGTGTTTTTGAGGGCTTTCAGGTCCGAATCGGATTAAATATAAAACTACAAATTTGTTTAGAATGATTTTTCACTATAATCGCGCGAGTTTTGGAGGCCGAAAGTGTATAACGAGTAAGTAAAACTTAAGCAAAGTTGGGTTATTTTTCGGACATCGACATGAAATTTCCTGTGCACTATTCACAAGAAAAGGGTGCTATTAGGACTATAAAAACCTTAGAAAATATCATAGTAACACTTATATAATATTTATACGCGTTCTAAACTGTATAAATATTAATATTATTTTTTAAACGCTAATCGAGACTAAATATTAAATATATATTTAAATTTTATTAATAACTATGATATATGTAAATATGTATAAGTTATATATATATAATATGTATATATATGTATGTAAATAATTTACGTTTATATATGAAAGTATATATATGAATGAGATAGTATATGTATATATATATATATATATATAAATATATTAGTATAAATATATATATATTGGACGTTTTAAAATACAATAAAAAGGTGTAAATCAATCAAAGTAAGACTACAATTAACATTTATTATATATTAGAAAACATTTTTGAATGATTTTACTTGAGCGTTAAATTGTAAACTTAACGTAAACACTAATTCGATTTATTAAAGTTAAACAAAAACTATTAGATGGTGATATAACGATATAAAATACATCGTCTCAATTTATTTCGATTACATTATACTAAATCGACCTATACTTAAATAGGTTGTATACCGGTCCGTAGCGACGACATTTCTCATTAATTTTTCTAGAAATCAATTCATTCACTAATTTTACACGATTACAATATTTTTACATTCTTGAGGTGAGAAACATGCATTGTTTTATATTTGGACGCAAGTACACTTTTAAACAAATTACGAGTTTGCCTAAGTAGTGATAACCCACCATGCCTATGAATCATGAACTGTTAATTACTTGGTGTAAGCGCGAGTGTTATAAATAGATATATTTGGGATTGACATCCCCGTTCGGGTGAGTAGCGCTCACTAGTTTCGGTGTACCGAACTAACAGACGTAAACCATGTCGGATTTGGGATGTTACGAGTTCACATCTACACGGGGCATTCATTGGCATTAATTTGCAAACATACATGTCGTAGCTTCAGTGTCATGAGCTTAGCGCAGGCATAATTACTTTTGTGATATTTGTATGTGTTACAGTATTACACACCTGAAATCTTGTGGTCCTACTTTATACATTACATAAACCTGTGAATTCACCAACTTTATGTTGACGTTTTAAAGCATGTTTTTCTCAGGTATATAAGTGCACATGAATATGGATACATTTGGAAGCATCATTTTGAAGTTTAAATGCACTAAATATTTATTGCATTACATTATGGGACACTTGTTATATATCAAAATCATTATGTTTTCATATCAATGAATAATTAAAGCTTGGGATTTTTGTAACAACATTTCAATGAAATCAAATGTATCTTTCAAAACGACTCATTTAGAGGTCGTTCCTCATATCTTGTGCAATGTATTCATGAAGTAACGCTCCCGGACATATTTCCGTTGCGACCCATTTTGGGGGTGTTACATTTGTAAAATCCTGTGAAATACGTAGCTATTTTCTCAGTTTTAGTTAAGATTGGTAAAATCCTATGAAATATCAAGTTTATTCACCTTCAACAACAACTCTTTAACACAATTCTCCTTTCTCACTGATTGATCAATTTTCATCATTTCATATAACAATCATTTGAACATGACTACATTAGCTGAGCACATGATAGTTCCTGGTGTCGAGAATCGTCCTCCTATGTTGGACATGACAATGTATAACTCACGGCAGAGTCGTATGTTGCTATACATCAAAGGAAAGAAATACGAAAGAATAATGCTTGAATCTATTGAAAACAGACCTTTTGTCTATCCAACTATTGAAGAGAACGGTGCAATTCGACCAAAGAAATATGCATAACTCACTGAACAAGAAAAAGCATCAAGATGATTGTGATGTCCAAGAAACTAATATTATTCTTCAAGGTCTTCCACCAGATGTATATTCTCTTGTCAACCATTGTCAGGCGGCTAAGGATATATGAGATAGAGTCAACTTACTCATGAAATGAACTAAACTGTCATATCAAGAACGTGAATGTAAGTTGTACAATAAGCTTGATAAGTTCACTTCAGTCAAGGGTGAAACACTTTATGAGTATTACTGGCGATTTGCTCAACTCATCAATGATATACCCAACATTGGCATGATAATGCAGCAAGTCCAGGTGAATACAAAGTTTCTGAATGCTCTTCAACCTGAATAGAGCAAGTTTGTAACTGATGTCAAACTAGCAAAGAACTTGTATACCACCAACTATGATCAGTTGTATGCATATCTGATTCAACATGAGGGACATGCAAATGAAGCACGAATGCTACATGAAAGATATCCAGATCCTCTTGCATTGGTTGTTAACCATCAAACTCAGTCAAATTATGCTCAGTATCCACAATAGCTATCATCAATTCATCAAACATCTCATTCTTCTCAACCATACTTACCAACTTATGAAACACCTCATCATCTATAAAAATATCAACATGCTTACCAGCCTCAAATCAGTCATCCAACACCATCAGTTCCTTAAAATGCTTATCATTCCCCTCTAATTTCACCACAACCATAAATTGAGTTTCCCCACTTAGACTCAGGTCTTGTTGTTTCAGTATTTCTACCAGAAGATGATCTTATTGCTTGTCTCAACAAGGCAATGGCATTTATATAAACTGTAGTTGCATCATGTTTTTCGTCAACCAACAACCAACTGTGAACATCTTCCAATCCAAGAAACTAAGCTACCATTCAGGATGAAAGGGTTACTGTATAACAAGTTTAAGGGAGACAGGGTTAGAGTTTTACTGGAGCGAGAACTAAGGGAAATGCTACAAGTTTAGGGGGAAACAATGTTGTTGTCTAAGCAAGGGTTCTTAAGTGTTATAACTGCCAGGGTGAAGGGCATATGGCAAGGCAGTGCACTAAGCCAAAAAGGACAAGGAATTTTGCATGGTTCAAGGAAAAGATGTTGTTGGTTCAAGCACATAAATCTGGTCAAGTTTTGGATGAGGAATAGTTGTCATTTCTAGCAAATCCAGGAATTCCATATGGTTAAGCTATTCAGACAACAATTCCACAAAATGCTTCTTTCCAGACTAATGATCTAGATTCTTATGATTCTAACTATGATGATATCTCTTCAGCAAAAGTGGTTCTCATGATTAATCTTTCTAATTACGATTTAGACGTCCTCTCCGAGGTACCACAACATGACTCTTATCAAAATAATGATATGAGTAATCAAAGTGTGCAAGAGACGCAAAATTTTAAACAATTCCTTATTGATTATGTTCTAGATAATGAAATAACAAGTGATAGTAATATTATTTCTTATGAATAGTATCTGCAACAAACGAAAAATGCGATTGTTCAAGATACTAACTCTTCTGCACAACAAGATTCTATGATAATATCTATGTTTGAACAAATGTCTAAACAAATGTCTAATCAAGTAACTCATAGGGATAAGGTTAAGGAGGAAACCAAAAATGTTATTGAATCCTTAACTGTAGAGCTTGAAAGATATAAGGAACGAGTCACAACTTCTGAACAAAGACTTAATGTTTATTTAAGTTGTCATGAAAAGTTGATTGACTCATAAATGGATGACATGATTTGGAATAGGAATGCACTTAAGCAAGAAATTGACTCACTTAAACAGACTCTTTCTAAACAAGTCAAGAAAAAGGAATCATTATTGCAAACTGATATGTACAAAATACACATATCCGTTATTGCTTAAAAAGACCCAATTAAACCTAAAACAGACCAAAAATGGCAAAAATATGCTTGTATTTGTGTTTTGTGTGTGTAGGTACGGATATATCAAAAATCACAAGAAAACAGCCAAAAATAGGCAAGCACAGACACGAGAACGGAAGAGTAAACAAAAGCCGGAAGTCAAAGTCAACCTTGGTCAAGCTTCAGTAAAAGAAAAGTCAATTCATGGTCCACAGAGTCAACCCACAAAAAGACAAAACCCAAAAATAATCCACTTTAGTCCCTCAATTATCCTAAAGTTACATAATTGGTCCTTGGGCTCTTAATGGGCCATTTCCCAAAAAACCCTACCCGGATAACAAAAGCCCATAATAAAAGCCCAATTTACAAAACCATTAACCTTTCAATAAACCTCAGGGACCATTCTTTCTTATTTTGAAAGTCAAAATATTACTTGGTCTTTTGATAATCAAAGAGAGGGACTAAAAATGCCATAAGCCCAAAGTTTAAATATTATTTACCCGTTTTCAGTTAAAACAAGCAGGAAAGTGTGGCACTATTCACCCATCGTCCCCATCTTTCACCCAGGGTAAATCAAGGGGCAAGTCTCAATCAAAAAAGGGCAATTCAAGAGCTCGTTAACAAGATGGCAGGGATAGATCAGTCAAATCAAAGGATTTCATTAGCTCACTCTCAAGCTCAAGCCACGTGTGACGAGGAGAAAGCACAAAGGGACATGGGTTTTGCACTAAACGCACTTAGTAAACAAACACAATTGAGTCTCAAACGGATTGCCACGCTGGCAATCCGTGTGAGCTCATTAGTGATCCAACGGTGGACAAGAAGGAATCAATGATTGAAGAATGATCAAGGGATGATGTTGATAGGCGCGTCTAACAGATTAGAGGCCTAGAAGGATCTATGAGTGCCTATAAAACGACCTCATTATCACACATTCAGACGTAGTATTTTAGTAGCTTATTGTAGTTTTTATTGCTTATTGTAATTCTCTATTTTTTTAAAAGCTTTTCTAGTGTAATTTCTCTTTTCATATTGTAATCAGCAGCTTCTCTTAATATAAATCAAGTTTGTTTTAATCTTGTCTTTTAATCTTTTAAGATCTAAAATGCCTTATAATAGTCAATAAGCTCTCATAAGCTTATATAAGCTACTATAAGCTCTCATGAGTCTCTAAGCACATGATTTGAGCTCAATTGATCTTAAATCTTACATAAATTTAATTAACAAGCTTAAAAATTCTATTTACCTTAACTTGGGGATTTAAGCTTTTGGAATGGATGGAGAATCTAGAAATGGAAGAGATCTCAAGGACTTTACTCATAGCTTATTTATAAGTAGGAGTGCTTGTAGCAAAGTCTAAGATGCCATTATGCTCTCTGTTTAAGCTGAACGGTTCTAGTAAGTTTTCTTTTTAATTTCATTGCTTTTAAAATTCTAAGCTTAAATCGTTGTTTATGTTTATAACTCTAGATCTTCTTATTTGCTTTAAAGTAGTAGCTTATTTGTTGCTTTATTTTACTTATTATGGCTTATTAGACTATTTTAAATTCATTGTTTTTAGCTAGTTAGTTGATAAATCTTAGTGTTTTCATATCTGTCATTTTAAATATATAAAAAGCAAAATTTCTATAGTAGGCCTAGTCTTAAATCTTAAATTTGTATCTTAATACATTTGTTAAATTATGTTATAAATCAGTTGTTAATAAGCCTCCTAGTTTATCTGGTTAATCTAGTTTTATAAGTAAATTTTAGTTTTAAAAGCCTTAATCAATTCTGTATTAGTGCATATTAAAGGGGTAGTGTTTGGTTTAGCTAAACGTAGTTTGACATCTGTTAAAAGTCAAATGTGACTTGTGCAAATTGTTTGAGTTAGTTGTATTTCCCATTTTAGATTAATAGTAATTGAGTCTTCAGAGTTAGTTTTCAATTAATCACCAAATTTGAGCTTACTTTATCACTTCTCAGCAAGGGCATGTTGTCCCTTTGTGTTCGTGGTTTGAGAAACTCTGATCCAAGCCTTGAAGGCATCTAGAATTCTGCTTGATTACTATTAGTTTTTTTAAAACAATCATTGTGAGTGAGTTTAGTGCAGTAGAGCATCAATGAGGATTAAGGGATGTTTTGCATGTATATATTTTATAATTTAAGTAGTATTCCTGCATTTTTGGTTTGGTACTCTTGCAAGTGCATCAAAAGGAACCGAAGCTGTTCCCTGCTGTCACTTTTGGTTTTTTTAAATTTTTAGTTATGGTAAACTGAAGGATCTTAGGATCTAAAATTCAAGTTGGGTTCATAGAGTAGATACTTCTTAATAGATAATAGTTCTTATCTTTCATTTCTTGATTATAAATCCTAGGTAAAATTTTGCTTAAAAATCAATAAAAAGCCAATAAATCGCAAAAACACAGTAGCATAGGTTAGTTTAGCTTGATATTTTTGATTTCTTGACTTCATTTGTAATTGCTTTTATGACTTAATTGAGTAGCCTTATAGTTGGATTATTTTAATTTCTGAAAAGCTTAGCTTCTGTATAGACTTATTAAGTAATTGAGCTTGCTTAATTTTAAGCTTTTTTTTATGTTTATGCTTAAGTTTTCCAGTATTTAGCATTTAATTTCAGGATAGTGCGTTAAGTGTTTTCGGCAAAGTTTTCTTTTCATTTTTAGTTTAAATACATCATAGCTCGCTTAGATCTCCTTTTGCTTTTTAATTTGAGTTTAAACTTGAGCTTGTTTTAGCTGTTTAAGTGAACAGGGGAAAAACCCCCACTTTTCTGTTTTCAGCTATTGATAAGTGTTTTTGTGCTTTTATTGGCTTTCAGGCTAGAGGTGCTTTGTTAAATATTGTTCACTACCACTTGTTTAAACAACTTTGATTTTTATAAGTTTTTCATTAATAAGCCAGTTCGAATTGAACTTATTTTGGGCTAAAATGGAGCTTAGTTTGACAGTCGGGAGGTTAGGCTTCAGGGTTAGAAAGTGTAACTTTTTATAGTTTTATATGTTTTCATCCGTTAGTCCTTTGTTTTGCACTATTAGTCCTTTAAGGACTTGCATCGTTAGTCCTTTGATCCACAACCAAAAGTACAACCTTTTTCCTATAGTTATAGTTAGTTAAATTTTCAATTTTAATAAATAATTAGGTTTAGTTTTTAATTAGTTTAATTAAAGTTTAATAAAAAAGTAAAAATTAGGGCTTTTATTTTTAATAAATTTCTGCACTTTTTCTTTTTCTAGTTTAATTTTTTATAAAATTTTCTAGGTTTATATTTTTAGCTTTTTTAATTAGTATTAAAATCTTAGAAAAATCTTTCTTAAAATTAAAAGCCAAAAATTAGTTTGTTTCTTTTTTCTAAAATTTTCTGTTTTTTTCTTTGTTATCTCTAGGGAAAAATATAATTTCAATTACTTGTTTTTTTTGTTTTTTTTAGTATTTAATTGCTTTAAATTATTCATTTTTACTTGTTGCTTTTATTTGGTAGTTATAGATCATCAAAATATCCTTGCTTTCATTCAAATCATAATCCGAGCTTAAACGTAGTTTCAATTGCACAAGTCGTTGGGGAAACGACCCGGATGATCATACTTCCCGGTTAAATATACGTATTATATATTATATATATCTTTTAAAGAGTGAATTTTCCTTAGGGAATTTTCTTAATTGCTCTTATGGTAATATATCGTATATTTTATACTGTATTAAAACTTACAATCACAAACATTTACTGTTTTCAAAAAGGAATCCAAAGAAAAAGAAAATAAATACATGGACAAAGAAATTGATTTAGAAAAGAAAGTAAAAGAACTGGATAATATTGTCTATAAAGTGGGTCAATCTGCGCAAATAATGCACATGCTAACAAAACACAAGTTTTTTATGATGATACTCACAAACAAGCTCTTGGTTATCAAAATCCGTTTTATCTTAAGAAGCTCAGCGGATTAAGCCAACGTTGTATGATCGAATTGTGATATCTAAGAAACATGATGTGATTTCTGTGGTTGATGAAGAAGAGACTTTGATTTTAAAGGAAGAGAGTCGATAAAAAATGCTTGCAAAACAAGATGATCTAATTTTAAAAGAAAAGAAAGTTAATATCTCTCTAATTAATTATTCCGAGTTCAACAAATTGTCTAAAGATTTTGGTAAACGTTTTGTACCACAAATGCAAATGTCTGCAGAACAAGCTTTCTGGTTATTGCTTTCAAACCCTAAGTCTGAACAACTTAATGTTACACAAACACCCGTTGAAATAGAGGTTCCTAAAGAACTTCCAAAGCTAAGTAGGGTAAATACAAGTTTTCAAAAGCTAAAAAATCACCTTGCTAAATTTGACAAGGTGGTAAAAGTAAGAACCACACCTGATGCAATAACTGAGGGTTCATCGGGCTTTGAGCATACAAAACAGGTTTTCAAAGAAGAAGTCATTCCTTTTATAAATTCTTTACGAGCGTCATTTAATGATTTTGAAAATGGTCTTCACAGTGAACTTAATGTAGTGAAAACAGTGTTTAACCAAATGGAAGTTGCTGTTGATTAGTGTTCTGTAGACAAGAAATATTTTAATATTCAAAAGAAAGAACTTTCTCTTGATAATGATTAACTCTTGGACCATATTATCTATCAAGATATTATGAATATTGTGATGCATGTTGATTTTGTACCGGTCAATGTGTTACCTACAAATAGTAAATCTCTTGTGAATGATAATCTTGAAATTGAGCGATTAGAGCATGAAAATGATCACTTATTTGAACTTCTCTTATCTTAAGATATAGTTCACATTTGTGTCACTTCTCTTGCTACCCTCACTAATTATGCTAAAATGGAGCAGGATTATATTGATGAATATAGTAAGAATCTAATGCTTAAGGCTGAGCTTGCCAAAAAGGAACACATGGTTGAAAAGAAATTTTTTGATGAAATTGTACTCAGATGTTCACGTCTTGAAAATTGTGGTGCTAATCTTGAACTTAAATTACAACATCGAAAAGAGAGTTTTCTGAATAACCGATCTTTAAACAATCAAAATGCTCTTGAAATTCTAGAATTTTTCAAAATAAATGAATGGCAAGCTAAGCTAGACACAAAAGATGTCTCAATTACTAATTTGAGGAAACATATTGAGAGTTTAAAAGGAAAAAATGTGGTTGAAAAGGTAGCCACACCAAATAATGCCAGGGATATTGCCCCTGGAATATTTAAGCTTGATTTAGAACCTCTAGCTCCTAAAGTATTGAATAATAGGGATGCTCACATAGACTATATTAAGCACTCTCAAGAACATGTTGACACTCTTCGGGAAATAGTCGAACACGCTAGAGCACTAAGACCTTTAGATAGTGATTAATCTGCCTATAAGATTGTTTAACAAATTCAGGAGGTACTAATTTATGTTAAAGCTACATGCCCTAGTTTAACAAAACATAGTGAAAATTTAGTTGATGTTACACCATTGAACAAAAACAAGACAGTTAGGTTTGCAGAAACTGACACATCATCTAGTAACACTAAAAAATAGGCAAATTCCCATAAAACACAAGATTCTAACAAACCTGTGTTGCCTTCTACAGGAATGAAGAGTTCTACTAGTGCTAGCAGATCACAACCCTCAAACAATAATAAGAATAATAGGATCTTGCGAACAACCAGTAGCAATCAGAAGAATAAAGTAAAAGACCACCCTAGGAGCGTTAAATCAAATTCAAATAAAAAGAATCATGTTATTGAATATGTGTGTAATGCGAATGTTAAGCATACAACGTTAAATGCAAATTCTGAATTAATTTGTTTAAATGTAATCAATGTATGTTTAATGCAAAACATGATGTGTGTTTTCTTGAATTTGTTAATGATATAAATGTGCGTTCTAAATCTAAATCTGCTAAGAAGAGCAAAAATAAGAATATTTGCAAACCAACTGGAAAAGTGTTCACTGGTATTGGTTATAGGTGGAAACCTACAAGACGGACCTTCACTATAGTTGAAAATACGTGCCCTTTAACTAGGATCACATCCACTAAAGTAGAACCTCTTAAGGCAACCACTTCAAAATCAGTAACTACTCCTAATACAGAGATTAAGATATACCGTAGGAAAACCAAAGTTTCAAAATCGGTAGATTTGAGCAGCGAACCTAGTATCTTGGGATCTAGGCCATCTAACATCTCGGAATCTAACAAAAATTAGGGATCTACTATTTCAAACTCTCCATATTCTTCTCTTGTCAATTTCAGGTTGTCCAAATTGTTCTCTAGTATTTGGACTCCGGATACTCCAAGCATATGACCGAAAATTGCTCTCAACTCATCAACTTTGTTCACAAATTTTTTGGTACTGTCAGATTCGAAAATGATCAGATTACTAAGATTATGGGCTATGAAGACTATCAGATGGGAAAAGTTATGATTTCTCGGGTTTACTATGTGGAAGGGTTAGGTCATAACTTATTTTTCATAGGACAATTTTGTGATTCTGATCTCGAGGTAGCTTTTCACAAACACACCTGCTACATTCGTGACTTAGAAGGTATTGATTTACTCAAGGGATCAAGGGGCTCAAACTTATACATGTTTTCTTTAGAAGATATGATGTTATCCTCTCCCATTTGTATCTTGTCGAAAGCATCAAAGACCAAGTCTTGGTTATGGCATTGAAGGCTATCCTATGTAAACTTTAATTACATCACTACATTGGCCAAACAAGGACTAGTTCGCGGGCTGATTAAAGTTTCAAAAGGATCACTTATGTTCTACTTGTGCTCTAGGGAAAAGCAAAAAACACTCCCACAAACCCAAAGCTAAAGACTCCATTCAAGAAAAGCTCTATCTGTTGAACATGGACCTTTATAGGCCAATGAGTATTCAAAGTCTCAATGGGCGAAAATACATACTGGTTATTGTTGACGATTACTCTCGATTTACTTGGGTAAAATTTCTAAGATAGAAGGATGAAGTTCTAGAGTTCGTGATTAAATTTCTCAAAATGATTCAAGTTCGTCTCAATGCGATAGTCCGAAATATCAGAATCGATAATGGCACAAAGTTTGTCAATCAGACCCTGAGAGCTTACTATGAAGATGTTGGGATCTCACACCAAACATCGGTGCCTCGCACTCCATAACAGAACGGCATTGTCGAAAGATGCAACCGAACTTTAGTGGAAGCTACACGCACCATGTTGATATTTTCTAAGGCTCTGTTATTTCTCTGGGCAAAAGCGGTTGTGAAAGCTTATTTTACACAAAACCGATCATTAATCTGTAAACGTCACAACAAAACACCGTATGAACTTCTTCATAACAGGAAACCCGACTTATCTTATCTTCGTATCTTTGGTGCTCTTTGTTACCCCACCAATGATAGTGAGGATTGATTATGCAAATATGGGCACGATCAGGCTTCGAAAGGATCGAAGAGTTCTTAGGATGATTGCTGGATTGCCAAGTCTTGGATAACCTGTGTCAACACAAACAGAAACACTACGTTAAGTGAAAGCGCATGGGGTGTCCCTGCAAATCACCTTCGTCGTGAGAGTAAGTATGTGCTTTCGTAACGTGAAGTATAGTGAATAAATATATGTGAGAGTCTTAGCCATACCTAGAGACCTTGTCATTTATTTATAGGTGTAAAAATGAGATGGAACGAGGTCTATCATAAATGCCGGTGATCGTGGGGGTGTCCCACGTTTTAAGGGATGATTCCAGGAACTGTATGCCACGTTCTCTATCTTGGTGGGAAAACTTTGATAGAGAATGTTAATACAAATAATGTCTAAAAACGTTATTTATATTTTTCAAAATCTCAACGTTTTGTTAATAACAAAATGTAAAAATGTTTACGATAAAATTAAATGTTTACAAATTATTAATCGTAAAATTCCATTTCTAAAATTAGTAATCACTTAAGGTATGAACAAACAAATCATTAAGCATGATTAGTGATCAAGAAAATATTTTTCTCTTATCCATTACATTTTTACAAAAGAATTTCACAAAATTAATTATACAAAATATTTTCTAATTAAAAGAAAAGTTTTATTAAAAACTTAAAATTTGAAATTCAAATTTTCTCCCCAAAATAGAAGGTTCCATACGAGATACAACCTTCCCCATAAAAAGACAAAAAAAGGAGCGTGGTCTACTGGGCGGCCCCCTTATATATCTGGGACTGCCAGGACCGCCTCCAGTGACCGTTGAATTTTCCTGCCTATAAATACTGCTCTATTCCTTGTAGAAAATCAGATCTCTTAGCACGAAGTTTTCAGATAACTTTCTCTCTCTA